>JAPFFA010000002.1:11516418-11527561 GCA_026153275.1 Sciades herzbergii | reverse complement strand
TCACCAGTTAACCTAACCTGCATGTCTTTGGACTGTGGAGGAAACCGGAGCACCCGGAGGAAACCCACGCGGACACGAGGAGAACATGCAAACTCCACACAGAAAGGCCGGCGACGGGGCTCGAACCCGGACCTTCTTGCTGTGAGGCGACTGCGCTAACCACTACACCACCGTGCCGCCCCTGAAGGTGTGTGTTTGTGAGAGTTTCCATTGCTAAAAGCTCTATACAAATAAAAGTGAATATGGGTGAAGGTCAGGTGTCCATACACTTTTGGCTATACAGGCTGGAAGGATGAGTGTACTACTTTTATTGATTCCTCCTCCCCCAGAGGGAATTTGTCTTGGATTACACACACACACACTTTAAATCAAGTGCTGTTTTACAGAAGCCCACAGTTATATCTGATGCAGGATTAATCCATTTCCCCTCCTCTTCTGTGAGCTTGAAAAGAAGGACAGTAATTAAATCAAGGCGTGTGACTGACTGCACATTTATTGTTTTGTTTACTCGTTATTTTAATGGGAAGTTCAGTTCCCTTTTCGTCCACTAGGGGCGGCAGATGGCTATAAGCGACAGAGGACCTTTATATCTAGAATCTTGATTACAGAGCGCATTTTGTGCCGAGGGTCCAGACCAGTAAACACCGCGCGAGGATGGGAGTCGAGGTCGAAACGATAACACCTGGAGACGGTAAAAACAACCCTCATTTCGTTCTGAAACCGCATTATTGACGTATACTTTATTATTTACGCCTATTTTTGTCCGGTTGTTTCTGTCCTGTGAGGGTTTTTCTTCACCTCGACTGCTTTAACGTTAGCCGGATGGCTAACGCCTAGTTAGCTAGCGAGCTAGCAAGAACAGACTGGAATTAGCACGGAGACTCATTTTCCTTAAATCAATCCTTTCTTTTTCAGGAAGCACTTTCCCTAAAAAAGGACAGACGTGCGTTGTGCACTACGTTGGTGAGTATTTATTTAAAATAAATAAAAGGGTTTATTAAAAAAAAAAAAAAAACACCTCAGTGGCGTCAAATGTCGGTTTGAGAACATGAACTTCTAGTGAAAATTCCGTTAGCCTTGTTGCTAATTCAGACAGGATGCTGCATTCACAATAGGCCGTATTTTACAGGGGATGAACATTTGGTCAGGGATATGGTGGGGATTTAACCTGATATTAGGTTGGTGTTGGACTTTATTGGAATTAAAAAGAAAATCTGATGGCGGACATTTTTTTTTTTTAAAGTTTAAACGGTTTGTTTAGTTCATATTTCGACGAGGAATAAACGATAAACCCTAATAGTATCTCTGTTTTTTTTTTTTTTTTTTTAAATGGCGAGCTCTTTTTGCTTTAAGAACAAAATGATCATGGGTCAAACACTTTTTTTTTTTGTGGGGAAAAAATAGTTTTTTTTTTTTACCAACTTTATTGGACGGTTATAAAATAAAAATAAAAAAAACCTTACTAAAATAAGTCAGCCCAAAGGGGTAAAACGCGAAAGGGCAACCCATGCGAGGCGTTTCCCCAAAAATAAAAATAAAAATCATACAATTTTTTTTTTTTTTAAATTAGACTAAATTGATCTGTGGCAATCAGGGTACACAGACCAAGTACATGAAAAGTCTGTATTATAGGTAGAAATCAATAATTCTTAAAAACAGGGAGGCTATGGAATTTATCTGGGGAAAAATATTTACATCCATGGTTTAACAATCCTATTGAAGAATGAGGCCTGATAAGTTGAGGTTCTGCACTATGCAGGTTTTAAAACTTGATTTTGGGCTCTAGACCGGTCATGAGTTACAAAAGACACGTTAGTGGTTTTATATTCAAATCCGTTTGACCGTTAATGCATTTATATACAAAGGCTAAGTCTCTAATCTTCCTGTCATAAATCAGAGGAAGCAAGTGCAGGCTTCGGAGTCTCTGTATAAGTGGCTGTTGTAGTATCGTCGTTAGACTCTCTCGGACAGGCTTCTAAGGTTGACGCTAGCAAGGGACCATAGTTCAGACGCTTAACGAGCGATAAATATAAAGTCCTCTTCACTTGAATTTCCGTTAGCAACGGACGAGATCTTTTTAGAAAGCCAAGCATCCGGTTAGCCTTATTGACTATTAAGCAAATGTGCGAATCCCATTTTAAATAACCATGCCCAGATCTTTTTCTTCGTCAACTCATTGAAGGCACGTACTGCCCAGGTGGTAGTCGTGAGTGATTGATTGGAGTTTTTTTTTCTGCGTGACGGTCAACATTTTGACATTATACTGTATGTTCAATTCATGACTCCAACCCTCAGCATTAGCTAGATTGCACTGTAATTGCTCGCTGTCTTCGGATGTCAGGATAGTGCGAAAATTTTTGTGTCATCTGCATATAAAGCGACTCCAGTTTCTTTATCCACAACCTCAGGAAAAAATAATGAAAAGCACAGGACCGACCAGGCTGCCCTGAGGCACACCGGAGGTCACAGGCAGAGACTTAGAAACCGTGCCGTCAACTACCACTCTGTGTTCTTCCCCCAAGATAATCTCAAAACCACTCGAACAGACACCCATCGATACCATACCATTTCAGCTTTTCAGCCAGGATAGTATGGTCGACACAGTCAAAAGCTTTTGCGAAGTCCAGATATAAAATGTCCGATTTGTTTTTATCTAGAGCTTCACCGATTTTTGTGAAGTACGGACAAAAGTTGTGACGCATGAGCGACTGCGCACAAAGTCATGCTGGAGTGATGTTATTAGTCACGAGATATGATCATAAAGTCTGTTGCAAACACAGCGCTCCAAAACTTTACTTACAACTGGAAGCAAAAAGAGATGTCTATAATTTGCAGCAGGCTCCTTTGAATCTTTCTTGTGAACAGGAGTGACATTGGCACATTTCCAGTTTGAAGGAAAGCGCCCAGTTTTTAAGGAGCGATTAAATAAATCACAAAGACTTGTTCACAAATAGCTCCTACGTTCCTTTAGAATACGAGAAGGAATTCGATTGGGACCGGTGGCTTTTGTTACATCTAGATTTAATAGACAGTCACGCACTTTGTCGACGGTTAGCGTTATTTCAGATATTTTTTTCATCTGATCTCAAGGGACATGTATAACCACAAAATGCCTTGTCTGAGCTAGGAGAAGTGAAAGCGGAACAGAAATAGTTATTAAACATTTCGGCTTTATCTGCGGGCTTACTAACACTTTGACCGTTGTGAGTAATCACAGCGTCCATATTTGAACGATGGTGCAGAATTGCTTTGTGATGGCTCCAAAATAGTTTTGGGTTGTCCCTAAGAGATCCTTCGATCTTCCAAATAGTCATGATGTTTACATTTAATTAGGGTCTTGAGATCGTTGATATTTCGAAGTTTTTGTTTACGTTCGGCTGTTTTGTTTTTCCTAAAGTTTTTTAGCGCTTGATATTTCTTCTGCATAAGATGCCTGGCCTCACCGTTAATCCAAGGCAGAGTGTTTGTATCGCGTATGATTTTAACTGGCACACACTCTTCTACCGCAGTTAGAAACAAATCTTTCCACTGAGTCCAGGAATTATTGATGTCGTCCAATAGAGATAATTCAAATGAGACCAGTTCCAGGCGTCTTCTGAGATCATCAAACTCAGCTTTACTGTAGTCTTACGGCACAGAGTTTTAGATTGTGTAAATTTTAATCTAATGACTAACTCTATCAGAGAGTGATCCGAGGGAAATCCACTTTCAGCTGGAGTGCATGTTGTTACATCTTCAATGACCTCCGGAAAGTTACACAGCAACAAATCTAATTTGTTTCCCGCTATATGAATTGATGAAAGAAAATATCCTCCATAAGAGTACGAAACGTCTCGTCTACTGAAGATACACCCATGTTTACTGGGGTAGATTCGTCCAAAGACCAGATGACAGAACGAAGATTGAAGTCTCTGACGAGAATAAAACAAATTGTCTCTGGTAACTCTTGCAAAGAAAGGTTGAGCTCATGTAGATCCTCACGCCCTGATTCAGGATGATAAAATATAACCTGTGTGTGTGTGTGTAACCGCCTAGGATTAGTTATTAACACTTCCTTTGACGCATTTCAGTCTCTGTTCCTGTGCCTTTGTGGCATGCGCTGTGATTTCTGACCAGGAATAACAGGAATGATCAGTTGACTTGATTTAAAACGTTGTTGTTGCACATCAGGATCTCTGACGAACGGCGTCACATTTGACTCCTCTCGGACCCGGGGCAAGCCCTTCAAATTCAAGATCGGCAAGCAGGAAGTTATCCGTGGCTGGGATGAAGGAGTAGCCCAGGTACAGGCGGTTAAACATTATTTACCTTAAGCCATGTTTTGAATTGCAGTGTTGCTTTATAATATTTACTAATCAAACCAAGAAGAACCATTTCCTTGTTCTTTGCACACGACACCTCTGAGCACTTCCATGTTTTGCAGATGAGTGTTGGCCAGCGTGCCAAGCTGACTTGTACCTCTGATTTTGCCTATGGGCCCAAAGGCCACCCCGGCATCATCCCTCCCAACGCCACCCTTATATTCGACGTCGAGCTTCTTGGCTTGGAGTAACAGCGCTGCAGGTCTTCTCAGGTTTTTCCCTATTCATACTTTCAGGGTGAGTTTGAGACCACCTGGTAATGCATTGCAACTTTTTTTTTTTTAATAATTTATGTTGCAAAACTGGTGGTCTGTTTCGGTTTAGCTAGTCAGTATCAGATGGGATTAATGGAGAAAAGTGAGCAGTTATGGGTTGATCTTGCTTGCATGGTCCTGTATTTTGCTTCATTTATCTGTGCGTTAATCTACGAGAGAGAGGGAGATTACGAGTATCTTGCAGCTTAGCTAAGCTTTTGGGTTTACTTTAACAAGCTCTTGGATTAGGCTGGCTAATCTTTATTGATGCGTTTTCTAAAACCGCCCCTTGCATCCCTATTTTGTTTTGCAGGTCAACCTTTTTTTGGGGAACATGGCCTCCTGCACGTGATCCTTGAAAGGGGCTAGTGTTGTTAGCTACACCACTTAGCTTAGCTCTGTCATCCATTTGTATATTTTGTTACCGTTTTATTCCTTTCCTGTTGAACATGTTCATCAGTATGCTCTCACCCCCTGGATGCTCACTATATAAAACTCCCTCTTTTTTTCCTCCTGCCTTTTTTTTTTTTTTTAATTTGAGTTCTGTAAACACATTCACTTCAACAGGGCTTTGGCTGAGCTGGTTGTCTGTACTCTGGTGGGGAAATTTGGCTAATTATGAAATGTTAAACTACTTGAAAATAAACATTGTTTATAAAAAGACAGCATGGGTCTGTTTGACTTCATTAACGGTGGAAGACACTTCGACTGTCTTTGCGATTGTGATCTGCAAACCATGTTGAATTTGGCAGCGTCTTTGAGCAGCACGGATTCCACATTCAGACAGCTGGTGTTGATTTGTGGACAAGAAAAGCCTCCTTTGGTTGTTTAGTCACATTTTATTTTCAAATCATGTTTATTTACAGAAGAGACTGCAGGCTTTTTCCAAAACCCCTTTCAAGGCTGTGTACTTGATAGTCTACAATTATGATGTTCCACTGCAGATACAGGAAATGATATTGCTAATGCAGTGACCGTTTATTTAAAATAGCTGTAGATCTTTAGTCCTGTCTAGTGGAAAATGAGCTATGTTGCACTCGAACCAGCCTTCATGGAGCACTTGTGTTGGCTGCTGACATCCCTGATGCAAATTCATTGCTGGAGTGCATGGCTTTAATATAACAGCTATAAAATGCATAATTTTCATATGGATTACAACATTTAATTACCTGAACGCATGCAACACAACCCTGAAATTCAGTTAATGTTCTGTTATAAAGTGCTAAACTGAGAGGAAAAATTTTACAGGAGATTTAAGGTGGAGCGATGGCAAAGATCTGAGCAAGCGCACTACACCTGAATCTACTGTATGTACTGAGCTGTGATCAGATGTACACCAAACTTTTAAAGCTAGCCAACCCTTTGCTGGGGTCTTTTTTCAAATTACATGTATTAGCTATATCTAGAGTCAGAATTCAGCCTGAGATTGCATATTATACAAATAAAATTAAAAGCTTTCTTGAGCATACAACAAGCATGCTACATTCTTAAAAACCCGTAAGACGTTTTCTTCCAAGCCAAACAAGCACGCATGTGCACAAGCCTCCCTCTTTTCCCTTTGAATCAAAAACAGTGGTATTAGGTTTCATACTTGAATGAACACGCTCATATGAACAAGGAATAGTCAGATACAGTGCAGGCTAAAAACACCAAACTGTTGATCTGCTACACACTGCATTTCAGGAGCCTTAGTTCATATTTAAAACATCAAAGACGAGGTACTGTTTATATCCCAGTGTTCTTGGCAGAGACCTGCCATTTTGAATCTGCGCTTTCTTCTCGGACTTGAAAGCTGGAACAGGAGGAAATGGGGAGGAGAGGAACCACTGAGTGGAAAGAAGGAAACATGACAATTGGTGGAAATGAGTAAAAGAAACAAAGGCCATCTTGATGAAATTAAAATGGGGATCAAGGTTTTACAGGACAAATATAGACGAGAACTGTGCTGCTACAATCTGAATTTTAGGTTTTATTTGTAAGCCGTTGGATTAAATCAAAACTGTTCCACCACTTGAATTTGTGTCCAAGGTTTCACATTCAATTTTAGGTATGGAAAATTCTAATTAAATTTTTGATCATTTGACTTTTTAAAAAAAATCAAATTTAGATAAATGTTCACACCACTACATATTTAGTGCACTAGCTGAAATGGTGGCAATCGAATGTGTACATCTTGACATTTTTCCTGAAGTTCCCAAATTTGTTCCCCCTCATTGTCCAGATATCGCAAGCTCAAATCCTGATGATGCCACAGCCATCTGTACACTATCAGAAATAGGGGTATAGTAGGAGTCCACTTCTGTCCCCCAAGGTACAATCTACACTAATATACCCCTCATGGCTCATTACTGAACCTCAAGGTAACTATGTGTAACTTTCTCGGGCCCAAAAGGTACATACGTGTTCCCCAATAGTATATAAAGGGTGCAAAAGTACATTAGAAGGAACTGCCCCAGTGATAAGGTACAATAAATGTACTTTATTTTCCGATAGTGTAGCTGAGTGCCTGTGGGTGGGAGAGATGACATATACTGTCAATCACAAAAGACACTAGCCAATCCTGGGTTTCTGTGAGCTTGTGTATGCAGAAGAGGGTAGAAAGCACTTTCCTCCGAGTGAGTTACCCTGCCACGTGACACAGCATGAGCAGCGGTTCGAGAAGGTGTGGTTCACGTGTCTTGGACACCATGTCCTATTTGGTAGTTTTTGTGTCATGGTGAGCAGGAATTGGCCAAATAAGGGAAAAGATGGGATAGGAGGGGATCAAATGCTTAACTTTGAAATTCAGATTGTAGTGGGGCATTTCTAGTTTCACAGAAAGCCTGTTGCAACCAAATTTTGTTTCAGTCTAAGCTTAAATATTCAGTATGTCTATTAAACACTGATAAAGGATATAAATGAAAAAGAAAACACTCCAGTCTAGGATGGATATTTAGATTGCTGTCCCGCCCTCGGTCTCAGACGGCCCTCGGCTACGAGTGCTGCCAACACGTCTTAGTGAATGAAGTGCCACGGCGCAGCAGCCACGCAACAGGGAGCCCATGTGGTACGCTGGCATGGCGTCATGCTGCCCTCCTCGACAAAGCCATGCCAACGTCGGTGCAATCGGGACCGCCACAGCTAGCAGATCGACAAGAAAGTAGCGGCTCCAGTGACAGTTGGGAGGATCTTGTTCTTGCCCCTCCTCTTCCTCAGTACCTCCAGCAGCTCCATCTTCTTTGATCTGTGGTGGCTGCTTAGGTGACGGAGGCGATCGAAGACTGGGTTGCTGGATTTGTGGCATAGTCAACACTGTTTGAGAAGCTGTTTTCGAGGATAATGACTGAATGAGGTCGTCTGGCGGTAAAGGCTCGGCGAGGTAAGATTTCTGAGTCGACAGTATGGAGGAAGACGTTGAAATCGTTTGCGGTTCAACAAGAGTGATGTCTGGCGCCGTTGTGGCTGAAGTGATGACGCTCAGTTCTTCACCTTCACCGTCTTCCTCCACTTCCTCTGGTGAGATCCAGGTGATGGTTGGGCTGCAGGCTTGCGATCTGAATCCAGGTTTATCGCTTGCCTTGGATGTACTAGGTGGCACTGGTGGTGGAGCAGGAGGCGGGGAAGGTGGTACTTCCTGCTGAGGAAGATGCAAAAAAAGATGGTGATGAGGGAGGCAGGCATGCAGGGCACAGCTGCAGTTGTTGTTAAGCATACGGCAGGGTCGGCCTACAGGCACGGCCGTCTCCCCACTGCACAGTTTCTCATTGGTGGAGGAACACAGCAGCGTGGGTGGGGCTTGCTCAGATAATAGGGATGCCTCCAGGATGAGACGAGGGCGTCCATTGCCTCTTGGTAAAGTCGCAGCTCCTCGGTTGGCGGGAATGGGGTGAACGCGGTGCTCGGAGGTAACATTTCCATTGCGGTCGATGCCAGGCAATGTTTCGCTGCTCAGCCTAGTAAAGGTGGCACTGCGACCAATGGTGTGTGCTGGAGAGCAGCCACATGACCTCGAGGCTCCAGGTCGCGACTCTAGCCTGACTCCACTCACTCCATCTGACTTACAGTCCTGCAGATCCGCGTCATGGTGGCCCAAGTTGGATTGGACGGCTTCCACAGCCTGCTGGAGCTGCCGAATCTCTTTTCTAGCTTCTTTCAGTGCTAGCTGGGCCTCAATGCGATGACATTCCTCCTCGATCCAGTCCTCCTGCATGCGCGTCAGCTGCATGCGCAACTCCCCAATCTCGGAGTCCCTGTAGTAATGCGTAATTAAATTATACAGCAAAGGCGGCATATACTGTAATATGTGTTGCATGTTCAAAAATGTGAAAATATCAATTTCTGGTATTGTTTTCACGGAACTCGTATACATTAATGCACTCATTCTAAGATGTTATCATTTCTATAGTAACATAGTACTGTGGGCAAGTCACAATCTAATAATAAATGGATTAAAAATGTAAATATAAGCAAATGAAAAAGTATGAATAAATTAAAAAATTTGAACTGTTTAGTGTGGTGTAAGAGGAATAAAACCACTTCAGTTTGTGTTGTTCCCCAAGGGTTTTATTCCTTACACGTCATACAACGTCCTGAACCATCATGGAGGAAACAGACAGGTTTCAATGACATGACAGTAGTTTCTATTGAGAACGTGACTGTTTTTGCTGCAAGTTTATTAAGTGTTGATCTTTATTATTCATTCGTATAAATATGCAGGTGATTATAGAAAATCGTGCGTGCTGATTGGTTGAGAAATTCAGATTGTTTCCTGAAAATCACCTCGAGCGACTTGGCAAAATGGCGGCCAATCACAGTCACTGTAAGTGAGGAAAAATTGCAAAAGAAAATGCTGTTCCTAAAAGCACTAAAGATGCTGCGAAGTTTGGTCTAAAACTATTTAAGGTGGGATTGTGATTTATTTAATCAATTTCAAAACAAAGTATTTTATGTGAGTCGGCATAGATAAGTGACAAGTCTGCGCCCGCACCGTTATGTTTGCATGACGCTTTTGAAGTTTGAAATAATTTATTTTTTAATACGATATTTTTTAAATAAATCGTGTCTCTTTATACTAAAATGATTCTCAGGCTCAGTGAATATCTGCAAATAATAACCATCTTTGTCTCTGTTATTATTCATCGATATTCACTCCACCTTCAGTGAATAATTGTTAATTATATTATTATACATACAGGACACTTTTTATTCCATTGAAAAACGTATTCTGTTCCCTTCTAGCGGGTTTCATTCATTTGCAATATTGTTAGCATATCGCTTATCCTACGTGCATTACATCACGCTACCCAATGGAGAATGAGCGTTGAATACGGTTTACAATATCGCATGGTTGTCAAGACAACATGACATCATACGTCGGAGCTGATGCGAATATCCAATGAGAGTTTTTTGCTGCGCGTCTGTAGAAGCATTTCTTTGTTCGCTGGGAAAGAAAAAGATGGATTGAACACCTGAAAGGCTATCAAAACTTCATGCATATTTACAAGCAGTGGCAAACCATGACTATCAGAGCTGGGACTTGAGCTCAGCCAGAGACACCAAAAAAGCAACAGGGCAAAGGATTTTGCAAGGAATTAGGGACAGGCTGCCAGGTTGCTCCGTTGTGTGTAGTTGTTAATGTTGATTTTAAAGGTAACTAAGTAAATTACAGAGGGAAATTAATACTTAAGTCTGAGTGAGCATGTGTGTGGAAGAAGAGTCTGGAGACAGAAATCGTAGTTTCTCGGTCATTAGTCTGTACTACTTGCTCTCGATAGCACTAGCTTGACCGATTTATTAGCATTCGCTAACACTACTGATGAACGCGACACTGGCTGGAAGGTGACTTCACTGCTGTCCTGACGGTGTCAACTCACGGTTAAGCTCACGTTGACCTTCAAGAAGGCCTATGGCGATAAATTTTTGGTCCCTCCCACTATAACTCAAAATCTGATTGGTTAATTCATCTGCCATGGCCTTCTGTCATGGCAGTGAAGTCCTAACCAATGAGTGAGCAGCTCTAAACTCTTCTCAGCCTAGAGACAACAAAAACAAAAAAAAATCTCATTGGATAACTCGATTTTAATGTTTTCAGGACAGAACCCTTTCATTTCTGAAGCAAATTTGATAGAAAATGAGGCCAAATTAGAAGAGAATAATTATAATGAAATTATGAAAGAATGAAAACAATTAAAGAACGAAAGAAATTCAATACAACATTTGAAATGCTGATATGTTTGGGCTTCTCTGAAGGCCTCAAAGCCTCTGATGGTTCCCCTCTGATTAAAAGAGAAAAACATATCAAGGGACATCAAAAAACTGGAAGAGAGCATATAATAATAGCTAGCTTTTTTCATGGTATATCAGATATATTCCATTCAGCTAGCACTCGTCTTCAACTCGTTCAATATCACACTAGCTGAATGGAATATAATGCCAGCCAATATTATTCAGTGGTCGAAATACTTTTTTCCAGTGTTCTGCAATTTGGAAATATTTTCTGCAAATACACAAGCCTCCATACTACACCCTTCTCAACCTAATAATGCCTAT
>JAPFFA010000002.1:11404016-11414291 GCA_026153275.1 Sciades herzbergii | reverse complement strand
AGCTGGGATAGGCTCCAGCTTGCCTGCGACCCTGTAGAACAGGATAAAGCGGCTACAGATAATGAGATGAGATGAGTCATTCGTCTGTAATACAGGTTTAAACTAAAAGATGTTAACTCAGTGTGTGTGCGTGCCCGTGAGAGAAGCAGGGCTTTATGTTGTACTCTTTGGGTAACTCCAGTGTAAAAATAGATTCAGCTGTCTGGCCAGTGTGGATTAAGACAAGTTTCCTGACTAAGTCATCAGTGACATCACCACAATCTACTGGTCTCTCTCTCTCGCACACGTTAGTCCTCCTCCTCATCATAAAATTTTACATATATAATAAAATATGCATACATACTCTATAGTAGAAAATAAAACGTGGATATAGTGGATATATATTAAAACAACAGATATTGAAAGTATTGAGATTTAACATACTTAAAATACCCAATCATCTGTCTTTTGTATAAATGGAAGAAATATCATTTAAGGCTTAAGCAAATGTAATAAACTGTAAGTATTAATAAGATCATACTGAATTCCACTACGTCATCTGCCTTAGAGAGCTAAAAGATCAAATGCAACATTAATCTCCCTGAATGGAGTCATTCTCATTGTAATGTGACATTACACAGCAGTCAAGATCAGAACACAAGCGAGAACCTATCACCATAGCGACAGAAACCAAGAGAGACATACACATTTGAACCCAGCAGGAGGAAGAGAGTCAGCAGTCCATCGCTGATTGGTGTCATGGCAACAGTAAGAGTCAACAAAGCCCAAGTGTATGTGGGCGACTTTCTGCAAGGATATGAATGGGCCAGTAAAGAAAAGGAACAGATGTCACCCAGTCAGCTTTTCAGCAAAAGAAATTCAAAGGTTGACACTGGCGTCATTTCCCACTTGCTTGCTATTATTTACAGTAAGAGGGCTAAAGACTGAAAGTATGACAAAACTTGTGCTTAGCATTGGGGAAACCACTAAAACTTCTCATACTTCTCAGATTCAACAATCCAAACCTGCTCAAAACTTTCATGGATCGTACATTTTTGCTGGACACTATGATGTTGGTAATACTTCGTACTTACTCTTTTGTGGCCTAACTACGATAATTTTACAATGATTCCTGTGAAAGGCATACCATCCCTTCAAGTTCACACTGACAAAGGGAACAGAGAATATTTCAGTAGCAGTTTATTTCTAAGTGAAGAGAAATCAACACTAAGCCAGCTAGTAACCAGTAAGAGATTAATGGGAGTATCATGATCATTGTAATCATTATCTGAGCAATATACTTCCTCACCACTTCCTGAGATTTGTTCCCCATGGCCAAGCAGCCTCACATACACATCCCGAGCTGTGTGATTGGCCATGCGCAGCTGCAGGTTGTACCGTGAAGTGATCTTCACTTGGCAGCGCATGGTTTCCATCCGCTCTGGGGCATTATAAACCTCCTTCATATCCACATTGTCCTCGAGGACCATGTCATGTGCCTTGTTCAATTCCACACTGATCTCATTTACATCCACACTGCACTTCAGAACCTTGTTTAGAGTCTTGTCAACATCGACAGCATCCTCCATCTTGTTTTGAATCTTATCCACGTCTACAGCCTCTTCCAGAACTTCATCGGGAACCTTTTCCACATACACACTGTTTTCCAGAACCTTGTCATGAATCTCATCCACATCGACATTCCCCTTTGCAAAATTGTCTTCAGATGTGATCAGACCCACACCACCCTTCAGAACCATGTCTTGAAACTTGTCCACCCCCACACCACCTTTTAGAACTTTGTCTTGAAACTTGTGCACATTCACGCCACCCTCCAGAAATTTACACTGAAATTTGTCCATGTCCAAACATCCCTCCAAAATCTTATCCACTTCAACACCACCCTCAAGAACCCCGCCTTGAACCTTGTCCGTCTCCAAGCCACCTTCTGTAAAGTTCCCTTGAACTATGTCCATATCCAAACTAGATTTTAAAAACTTGTTCACTTCCATGCCACCCTGCAGAACCTTGTCTTGAAACTTGTCTTTGTCAAAACCACCCTCCAGAACCACAGCTTGGACCTTGACAATAGCCATACCGCCATCTAAAAGTTCATCTTGAACCTTGCCCATTTCATTACTGGACTCCAGAACCTCATGTTGAAATTTGTCCACACCCACATCTTCAAGAACTTGATTTCTGGCCATGTACCCACTGTCCTCCAGAACCTTGGTTTGATCCTTGCCAACATCTATTGTGCCCTCCAGAACCTCACCCTCATTCACCCCTCTCTTTCGAATCTTGTCCATCTCTTCCAGAGCTTTGTCTGGAACCTCTATGCAGTCTGGTCCCTCCTTCTTCCTCACTCCCTGCTCTTCCATTACCACTGTGTGGTTGCTCCTTCTCAACCCTGAGCTTCTGTTGCACTCTGGTCTGGTGTAATACTGGCTGCCATGTACTCCAACAGGGTTTAGCATGGTCATACACATTAACATCCACACACCCCCACCCCTTATACCGGGGTCCAACTGACCCCTGCTCACTACCGAATGGCTGAGATGTCAGCAGTGTTAACAAAGACGAGGCATTAGAGACTGGATCATCCCAAATACAGGATGGGCTATTTTTACAATGATATCCATGGCACATGGCCGTGCAAATCTCGGAGACTTACAGAGATAAGAAACACTCAAAAGGATTGCTGTTAGACAGTGAAAGGCCATAGTAAAAGATAAAGCAGTCTGGGGGTGGGGATGGAGGGGTCAAAACATATAAATAAAGCTGTCAAAAGTCATAAATGTCTCCTGGAAATGTCATTTGAGATTATTAGATTATTGGTTGTGGAAGATTCATTAAAGAGACACATAAAGAGATAAGCTAATATGAGGCATTACTCAGCATGGCAGATGTCGGAGATGGATTTGGAAGCAAATGGAAGACGAATCTCCACTCACCATACGTATTGCTGGAGAAAATCCAAAATAATAAATAGAAACTTGCTAGTTTCTCCATGACTTCTGACAACCTTGCCATTGGACATATCCCAACCTCAGTAGGGCTCATGTTTGTATTTTGATTTGCCTTTTCTTAAATACACTTGACTACACCACAGTTCAGAGGTATTCAAACTGTGGGGGTGGGAATGGGGTGCAGGGTGAGATGGAAAATACCAAAAATAAATATTTGCCAACCTTTCCGCATTTTGCAAGGGGGGGGATGATGGGACACGTGGGCCTCATGGGGAAAAAGTTTGAATACGTCTGCCATAGTTTAGTAGAGGATGCTGATTAGTCCACCTAAAGTATGTATGTAAGTCTTGATAAAGCAAAGGTACTTGATTATAATGGAAACTAATTCCTAGTTTATTAATCCTGTTCTTACTTACAGAAATAGTGTCCTGAAGCATGCATTTATTCTATTTAAAGACTATACCATCAAGCCCAGCTGAGCCCTGTAATCTTGCTGTTTTATTATACAATATACTGGCAAAAGTATAGAATTCTTCCTGCACCTAAAATTGCCTCTAAATTAAGCCACCAGTGGCACTTTTATGTTCAACTGACTCAATGTGAAGCAATTCCTTTCCACTGGTATCTGTGTTTCAGAGGTCTACAGGGAATATGATCTAATATATCAAGCCCAGTAAGCTGCACACACTGCAGGGGCCTTAAGATCCCAGGACATCCCCTGTGTCCTTTTTTCTCTCTCTCACACTCACACACACATGGACAAAGTGACATGGTAGGTCTTTGGAAGGCAGCTTGGATTAAATAGCCTCTTTTGTAAAGGACACACATTCTTAGGAAGCGTGCAGGACCTACTATGAAAGTTCAAACAGCACCACAGTCCAGAAGTACTAATAATAGCCATGTTTGTTGTTGATTCATTATGATAACATTAGGTGTTTTCTTACATGTGAATGAGGCATGAGGTAGTTGATATGACAAAATGAGGGAGTAGATACATGTGACTCCGCCTTCCCCCTACCACCCGTCTTCCAGCAGTAGTCGGGCAGTGCGCGTTCATGTGATTTGGAGAAGTGGCTTTGGAGGGAAGGCTAAAGGGAGGAGGTGGGATTTTTTCGGGTTGGAAACTTTCAAAATTTAGTTTGCTGGTTTCATCAAAATTACCTAAAAAACAACATGCCATACTTTTTTTAATCAATTTTTTAGTTACATTTCGGCAAGTTAGTTCCTGCTATCATTTATAACAGTTAAAACAGGAGACTCTTTCCAGAAATGTTAAATAAATGTCTCCTTACAGAAAACTTCTCTACAACAATGCTTATACTTTAAAAAAAAAAAAAAAAATCAGCCTAATGTCTAACACAAGCCCCCGTGTAAGTTGTTGCTGTAAAAATGATAGCATATTAACTTAAGTGCATTCATATAAATCTAGGTTTTGATTCGCGGCCTGAAGTAATCAGATTCAAGAATTCTACAGCAGTGTGATATCATTGGAAATTAGTAAACACTACAGGAGCAATGTTAATAATAATTAGTATTGAAGGGCAAAGATAATGAATTGAATTGAATAATGAGGAATTTAATTGAATAATGAATTATTGAATTGAGCAGCATGGTGGTGTAGTGGTTAGCACTGCCGCCTCACAGAAAGAAGGTTCTGGGTTCGAGCCCAGTGGCCGATTGGGACCTTTCTGTGTGGAGTTTGCATGTTCTCCCCGTGTCCGCATGGGTTTCCTCTGGGTGCTCCGGTTTCCCCAACAGTCCAAAGGCATGCAGGTTAGGTTAACTGGTGGGTCTAAATTGACCGTAGGTGTGAATGTGAGTCTGAATGGTTGTTTGTCTTTGTGTGTCAGCCCTGCGATGATCTGGCGATTTGTCCAGGGTGTACCCTGCCTCTCGCCCATAGTCGGCTGGGATATGCTCTGGCTTGCCCACGACCCTGCACAGGATAAGTGGTTATGGATAATGGATGGATGGATGGATGGATTATTGAATTGAATTGAATAATGATGGCTTCACATCCAAATTCTGAAGAGTAATTAGTAATTCTTGTTTCGCTTTATTTTTACAGAATATGAAGAAATATTCTGTCTGAGACTCCGCTATAACTCATGTCCTTCTGTTACCCATCTGAAAGGGTTTGACATGTCATCATACATTTTCTCACATTCTCATAGTGCACTCGCTTGTCTTTCCACATATTCGGTCCTGAGGAAAAACCAAGTTACATCTAGTGCCAACTACAGTATATGTTTCTGCAACTTTGCAGCACCCAAGAAGAACGACAGCTCAAGACTCGAGCTATATTCAGAAACACGTGTGCGCAGTAATAAGAAATGTGAACGCTGGTAATGCTCCTATATGCTGTCATGCGTGCTAGATCAAGCAGCTCTAAATTAGCATGTACACTCTCGTACGCCATTAGACATTGTGCAAGCCCAAACACAGCTCTATTAATCAGAGCTAATGCTCTGTCCCCTCAGACAATCAGGTGCGTATTTTTAACCCTCTGATTGGACTCTCTGCAGAGACTGGGACTTCAGCTGCTCAATTTCCACTGAGTCCCTGAGAACAGAGCATATGCCACCTGTTAGCACTCCGCGCGCGTGTGAGAGCATGTGAGCATGTGCGTGCGTGTTACCTCTGTCGGCCGAGGCCTCCCTGTATTCCCTGTTTGAGCTGAGCGCCGGCAGCAGAGGCTCCATGTTCATTATGAGGTGCTTATGGCTGAGTGAGGTAAAGCTTCTGCTCTGACCCAACTGACACCTGCAGCACAATAATCAGAGCAACAGAAAACAACAACAGTGAAAAAAGGGTCAGAGTCAAGTATAGTGGGATTTTTATCCACATGTACTACTCAGATTCTGAATTTGTGCTCAAGAAGACCTGAAGAGAGATTATGAATTTGGACAAAAATCCCAAAACCGTTTCTGATTAGTCGAATGTGGAAAATATGAATAAAAACAAGATGGATGGAAACAGCTTTTGAGATAAATAAATCTTCACACAAACAATCCATCCTCTACTCGAAGGGTGCTTCGACATCTGCAGTGTTTAGTCCATTGACTCAAAGCGTGTTGCGTTTTTCCCCATAGTGCCGTTCTTTGGTCAGCTGAAGCAAAGCAATCACAGACGGGTCAGAGATCATCTGAGCGCCTGAATGTCTGCAGTGGTCTCAGTTTGGTTCCAATCAAACTGTAGTGTGGTTCGAATGCAGTGAGAAAGTGATCGGACTATTGATTTGACTCAGCTGCAGGAAGTAAACAAAAACAGTGCTCGGTGTTCTCTCTGCTTAGATGTTTAGTTGCCATATTTCTGACCAATCAATGAAAGAGTTTTATTTGCCCGTACATGCCCTTCAGACATTTTGTTTTCTTTTTGGGTTATTTAATTGTGTGTAGTAAAAAAAATAATAATTAACCAAATAACAAATGAACCAAAATTATCCATTTTGGTCTGAGCCAGACTCAGAAAACAGACTCAAACGTACGAAAGCAACCTAAAGGGTTTTGATGTCTGGGAGAACGCTAGAGAGGTTTGTGTGTAATCGTGCAACAATGTGTTTTCTGTTTTTATTAGCTCATCCAGCCAACAGGCCGATGAGTTTATGCCATCATGTGCTGTCCGTTGTCTTTCTGTCGTCTGTCCGGCGTCGTCCACATTTCACGAAAATTGCTTCTTCTCTCTCGATTTTTCACCGATTTTTATTCTTTTTGGCAGGAAGGTAGGTCTACCTGGGGTGCATATAGCTTCGACTCAAATTTGCATAATTGCAATTAATAATGAAGATACGGAATAATTAAGCCCGAACAAGCAGTTTCCACACAAATCACTTCTCCCTCAATTCTTCACTGATTTTGATTCTTTCTGGTATGAAGGTAGAGGTACCTAGGGTGCATGTAACTTCTACTCAGATTTGCTTAATTACAATTATTAATGAAGTTACGGACTAATTAAGTCTGAGCAGTTCAACAAAAATTGCTTCTTCTCGGTCAATTCCTCACCATTTTGGATTCTTTCTGGCAAACAGGTCAGTAATCCTAGGATGTATATAGCTTCTATATATAGTGTATACAGCTTGCAACATTTATTGCGCAGGTGGCCCACTTTAGATCATTCCTTCTGGACTAGATGGGGCCAGAGTGAGCTACGCCGTCATAATGACGACAGTCTCATTTATTTAGGGTTCCAATAGAACCATTTTAGGAAGTTATACTTCTTAACTATCTACAGAACCCTTGAGGAACAATCAGTGGAACTATGGCATGATGCCAAATTTCCCAAAATTGATTTTAAAAAAAAGTAAAAAACTGAGACATCAAATAAACATGACAAGTTTTTGTTTCAGAGAGTATTCCAAGGAAAAGCTCTTTAGGACACTCTTAAATATCCAAAGCAGTCCTGAAAAAGTAGTAAAATATATAAAGTAGTCCCTGGTCAAGAGTGTAGCAGCAATCAAAACAGTGTATGTGATAGATCAGGTAACTTCTTTCGGCTGTCCCTGTCAGGGGTCGCCACAGCAGATAATGCCCCTCCATCTGCTCCTGTCCTCCATATATTTTTTCTGTAGCACCAACCATCCTCATGTCCTCCTTCACCACATCCATAAATCTCATCTTTGGCCTTCCTCTTTTCTTTCTACCTGGCAACTCCATCTCCAGCATTCTTTTTCCAATATACCCTGGATCTCTGTTCTGTACATGTCCAAACCATCTCAATCTCACCGCTCAGTTTGTTTCCAAGCCGTCCTACATGTCCCGTCCCTCTAATATTCATAATCATTTCTAATCCTGTCCAACTTTGTCACGCCTAATGAAAATCTCAACATCTTTAGCTCCGCTACTTCCAGTTCAGTTCAGCCTCCTGTCTTTTTGTCAGTGTCACTGTCACCAAACCATACAACATTGCTGGTCTTACTACTGTCTTATACACTTTCCCTTTCACTGGCAACCTTCCGTCACACATCACTCCTGACACGGAGACAAAATTATGAAATCAAAAGGTGTTTAAGCCACCTGAAACTTGTTTTGAAGACTATAATGTTCATATGTAGACTTTGTAATTCCACAAAAATGTCATTGGACAGCAAAAAAATCCCTTATCAAGAATTTCTGATTTTAAGAAAGGTCTCTACATCACTTATTGGTGTAATAGTGTCAGGATATACTCACCAGTATATTACATGGACTGCATGTCCACATGATTGGCTCTCATATTTAATGACAACAACACTAGTCACATGTTCAGAACTAACTCCGTGACATTTTTTGCCTATTTGGATACTCCAGTTATTCACTCCATGTGGATTTAATCATAAAAACATTCATTACACAGCTTATGTTGGCTCTTAGTGGCCTTTGTATGCAGTAGGTGTAACTCTAACCTTTGAACAACAGGAGGTTCCCTCTGGATCTTCGAACTGGCTTCAATCACCTCTTTAGCAACACGACCACTGCCAAATCAAGCCTTACGTCATTTACTCATATGCAATGCAGAAACAAAACAATGTACAGAAAATTAATTTTGAGAAATTCCCATTTATCTGAGCTATAAACAAATTTGAGGTTCTTACCTGTAGCGAAATCTGGTCCCTTTGAAAAATATATTGCTGCTAGATACAGTCTTGATCTGACTCGATTTTGCACATCTATACATGTATTTAAAAAAAAAGGGGGGGGGGACATATTTTAACATATCTATGTTAAGAAAACAGAAATGCACCCATTTGAGCACTTTATTAAGAACTTCCCCTTACTCCCAATTCTTCATGGCTCCTATTACATTACAGCAGACGCTCTTATCCAGAGCAATGTACAACATACCCAGTGCAGCCTGAGGAGCAGTTGGGGGTTAGGTGCCTTGCTCAAGGGTACTTCAGCCATTCCTACTGGTCCAGGGAATCAAACCGGCAACTTTCTGGCCCTAAAGCGGCTTCTCTAACCATCAGGCCATGGTTTTCTATGGCATGGATTCCATGCGATTTTGGAAACATTCCTTTGAGATTCTGATCCATGTTGACATGATTGCATCACACAATTCCTGCCAATTTTCATGCTTTCATGCTGTGAATCTGCCATTCTACCACATCCCAAAGGTATTCTATTGGATTCAGATCCAGTAACTCAGATGGCCACGGAAGAACACTGAACTCATTGTCATGTTCATGATACATGTTCGAGACAACTTTTGCTTTGTGGCATGGTGCATCATCATGCCATCAGGAAGTAGTCGGAAATACTCAAATAGGCTGTGGCATTTAAGCAATGATTGTTTAGTATTAACAGGCCCAAAGCATGCCAAGAAAACATTCCGCACACCATTATACAACCTCCACCAGTTGGAACTGTTGACACAAGGCAGTTTTGTTGCATGGCTTCAAGCTGTTGGCACCAAATTCTGACCCAACCATCTGTGTGCCTCAGCAGAAATTGAGACTCATCAAAACAGGCTATGTTTCTTCCAGTCTTCAACTGTCTAGTTTTGATGAGCCTGTGCCCACTACAGCCTCAGCTTTCTGTTCTTGGAACTCCATGGGCATTCTGAGATGCTTTTCTGTTCACAATTGCACAGAGTGGTTATCTGAGTTACTGTAGCCTTTCTGTCAGCTTGAACCAGTCTGGCCATTCTCCGTGGACCTCTCTCATCAACAACGTGTTTCCATCCACAGAACTGCCACTTACTGGATGTTTTTTCTTTATTGTACCATTCTGAGTAAACTCTAGAGGCTGTTGTGTGTGAAAATCCCAGGAGATCAGCAGTTATAGAAATACTCCAACCAGCCCATCTGGCACCAACAATCATGCCATGGTCAAAATCACAGAGATCACATTTCCCCCCCATTCTGATGGTTGATGTGAACATTACCCAAATCTGCTGACCTGTATATGCATTATTACCTCGCCCGCTACAGAGGAAGCGGGGCAAGGTAATGTTTTCAGTCGGGTTTCTTTGTTTTGTTGTAAACGATATTACGGGAAAACGGCTGGATCAATCTTCATGACACTTTCAGGATAGATGGGCATTGGTCTCAAATAAAACCTCCAACATTTTGAGGGTCATCCGGTCAAGGTCACCAAAATGGTCAAAATTGGTTTTGTTGTGGCTACTGCCTCATATAGAGGCGCTAGCCACTACGTCATCGTGCTGTAAGAATGTAAGAGAGTGTAACGATCATGCACTGCGCATGCACATACACATGCTCCAATTAAAATGGCTGGTGAATGTGTACAATTCGGTTCACCATTCGAAATAAATGGACTAGATTAAAGAAATCACTTTCAGACATGTTTATGCTTATTACAGAGGGAAAGTGCGTTCCACTGAGCTCTAG
>JAPFFA010000002.1:11291208-11303815 GCA_026153275.1 Sciades herzbergii | reverse complement strand
AGGAGATGTGGGACTTGTCTTCGTGCGCCTTTTGGTGGGACTGTGGCTGCTACACCACGGGAATTATATCGTGACCCTACTTGGTGGACTTTTTTTTTTTTTTTCCCCCCGTTTCTTTATTGTAAAGCGTCCTTGGGTATTTTGAAAGGCGCTATATAAATTTAACTTATTATTATTATGAGTGCACTAAAAGTCCCACTCCATGCAATTGATAGTGTTTGTTCATGCATTATACTGGTTCAGTTTTATAAAGAAATAAAAATTGCTACCAATGTGTAACTAAGTTTATAGAAATAAAAACAGGAATATTAACCAAACTGAAATGAGCAGTTCCGCTAGCCTCAAGTTCCTGTTGGTGCTAGTTTCAGTTTTTGTGCAGTGGCAAAAGGCCCTCAAGTGGCCACAAATACAGTAAAATATGTAAATTATATAAAATTAGACACCTACCATAGCCACCATCATTCTGAAAAGACACAAGGGGGGGGAGAAATGTAAGGTCCTTAAACACACCATTTTATCTGACCAACAAATGAATGCCTTCAGGCGGTTCGGTCTTTTGCCTGTCTCTATGGCAACAAGCAAATCTGTTGCCAAGTAACAACATGGGGGCTGCTTTTTGTTCCAATCCTACCATCTGTCCACTAAAGACTACAAGAACACATTTGCTATGAAAACCATCGTTTGACTCTGGCATGACTTTAGGCAAAGCCCAATATCTTCAAATCGCTAATAAATATATATTTTCTATTTTTTTTTTTCCGCGCATCGGGGCGGGCAAGTTCATGAGTTGCTCTCACCATACTGCTGCCATAGCGATCCCCAGGTCTTCCTCTCCTGTCCCCACTAAAGAGGAAAAAAATTATAATTTAAGAGCATGCAAGCATGTTTGTGTATTAGGTACCAGTAGTGTACTGGGTTTGGTTATGAGATACTTTAGTGCGAGAGTAGAAAGCTCGAGAAACCCTTCCCAAGCCAACGCTGCACCAAAAGCCAAACGACATCACAGGAGAGACTTACTGCCGTCTGTCGTCAGAGTGGCTGCGGTGGGAGCTGTAGGAATAGTCATCACTGCAAACACACACAAGATAGCAATACCTTATCAGCAAGCTTTATGCAATATATTTATGCAGCCTTCTTCATAAAATCCAGTGACTTGTGACCAAATACACAATGAATTTTTAAAAATACTCAAAACTATCTTGAATTGAAGAAGCTGCATGAGAAATACTGAAACTATTGCTTCTCTTAGATAAAACAGTGATGGTAATGCAAAGACATCAGTGCAACATAAAGGGTTTGGCCTGCTGACCCTCGGCGGTGGTGCGGAGGTCCCATTGGCATGTTGCGTGGAGGTCGGGACCCTCCTCTGCCTCCTCTTTGGGGTGGAGGCGGGCCTCGACGTGGACTCATGTCATCGTAATCTCTCCCTCTTGGATGCATGTGATGAGCCCGGGGACCAGAGCGAGGGGGCATGCGATCAAACCCACGGTCCCGTGACGGGAACCCTCCCATTGGCCGGCGTCCACGCTCTTCATACATCACGGTGTAGCCACCGTAGTCGTATGTTTCGTCGTAAAAGTTTGGATCATATGGCTGTGCACGGCCTTTAATGGGAGCCTATAGAGAAATTAAGAAACACCTGAACTTACTAACTTATTACAAAAACAAGGATCCCTCCCTCCCCAACAGGTTGTAACTGGGCACACAGCTGGTTTACCTCAACAATGAGCTCCAGCATAGTCTTAATACACTGCACAACCCTGTCTGCTTTACCGCCAACCAGCACCACGCGGTCAGTGGACTGAGGGCAGCACTCCTGGAACAGCTTGATGGTAGTCTGTGTGCTCTGGTAATAACACAACATGCACATGTAAAAGAAGTGGGAAGAAACATCGTGGTGCAACACGAGAGAATGCATAAACACATTTTCACATAAACTTGTCTTTAGTTCTTTAAGTTTCATAGGCTGCAAGATGTTCAATCCTCACCTCACGCAGCTCTTTGATTTTGGCCCCCTTCACACCAATGATGCTGCCTGCTAAACTTTGATGGATCAGAATCCGCAACTCGCAATCAAAGTCCACCCCTTTATGATGTTGGTACTACATCAGAACAATATTATTAGTTCAACATTTAGATGGCATTCAGCCAAATAAACCACTGGAAAGGAGAGGAAAAAAAAAAAGAGACACCCTTACCTCCTCTAGTGTAGGGATGATCTTCAGCAGGATATCAGCTACAGTCGGGATGTCCGCGTTGATGCTCAGGATCCTTTGAGGTGTGCCGTTGTGTTTTGCCACACAGGAAGACATGAGAGTGAGAATGACTATTAGACATGTGGCGAGTCCTTGTGGGTCATTGCACTCAGAGTGTACCCGCTGTGCTGTTTATTAATGATATAGTCATGCACTCCCTCATGCACAGAAAAGGAGTGATGAGCCACAGAGAAAGAAAGCAAATAAATAAATAAATAAATAAATAACAGTGAGGCTCCTTCCGGCCCCCGAAACAGCAGGGTGGAGGAGAAGAGGTGTGCACTTTATGATAAAGGAGCACTTGAAAGCTTTAGCACAAACAGGAAACGGAGAGGAACAAGAGAGACGGCTCTAATGCAAGTGTAATGAGTAAATGAAGCAAAAAGTCTTTTAGTGTTACAGGAATGAGGAACAGGATTTGAAATAAACAGAGAGAAACGATGAGGGGATGCATGGCATGGATCACTGGCAATTTTTTTTTTTTAAGGCTTCTCAAATAAGCCAAAACACCACATCACAATACATTACAAAGAAGAGAAATAATTAATGCATTTGGTACTGCTCCATCACCCTTAAATAATAAATTTCACTGTTGCATTAGGAATAAATGTTAACTTGTGTTAAAATTATGCTCTGAAAACATTTCACTGAATCTAACAGGTCAAATGAAGCACTTAATACAATCTTTGGTCTTTTTTGATTAAGGACGGAAAGAAAAAGGGGTCAGTCATTAAAACGACTGAGATGACAGTACAGGCACTTTGCATAACATTATGGCACTTAAGATTGACAGTCATGACATCACTGTAACCATATTTATGAGAGGAGGTTTATGGCAGTAGGGAGTTATCTGGTACATGAAGGACATCATTAACAGTACTGATACAGTCAGTAACAGTGTGGATAGTATTTGGAGGTTGGAGTATCTTGAGTGGCACGTACCGCTCGGGCCCACTGCTGTCTGGGACTGACACAGTGGCATTGTACTGCAGGGGCAGGGCCAAGCACCCAGAGCAATCAAGTAAGGCGCCGAAAAGGAATGGGCGCGATTATGGGCAGGGCCAACCAGGGAGTCAGGAGGTCAGGCAGCAACGCAGGTGGGCGGGACATGTCGATCCAGAATATTGGAATTGGCCAAAAAATAAACAACAAATACAAAAACAAGGAAAAAGGGGGAGAGGGAGTGGAAGAGTACAATTTTTAATTGTAAAAAATGTCAGTGTGATTTCATATTCTGATATTGCTGGAGGAAAATGGAGGACAGGACAAGAAGAGAGCAATGAATATGTATTTTTGGCCTGTATAAATTACTTTCAGTAATTAGCTTGCTGTAATTAAGAGTACATTTCACAGGAAAAAAAAACAAAACTAATCACCATAAAAGTATAACACATTAAGAATTTTCCCCAGTACTTCAAAAAACAAACTAATGGAAAAATTATATTTACAATTATTCACCAGAGAAACAAAGTCTGTCGATTTATTTTTCCTTTAAAAACATTAAGCCAGCTTTACACAGTACGACACTAGGCCTGATTTTGCTGTCGCAGGTACACGCCATACGGAATAATCTTTGGTTGGGAATTGAGATTGGTAGTCTGTATAATGCGGGAACATCCTCACTGGTGTCCAGTTTTGTGCAGCTGTGACTAAATGCAGCTAACGACAAAGTTTTCTGACACTGCCAAAACTGTTTGCCGCCGCTGTGATGACGACACTTGTCTAAAATCTACCAATCTGAGAACGACGTACGATTATGTAAAACTCATGGTAGCTACACGGTAGTGGCAACGGTGAAATGTAAACAAAACGTGATTTAAAAGAAGAGAATTTTCTTGAATTATTGCAGCAGACAGAATGCTTTACATCATGACAGGACAAACCTAGAGGCGACATGGAAAGAAACAGAGGATGACTTACAGCACGTCATGTTGGTAATTAATTAACACGCAAATGCTCTGTTCAGAGTTTTTTACCATTTTGACAACGTGAAACTATTTTTAATGTTTTCCAGTCAAACAGCTACAAACCTGTGCAGAGTCGCTGCGCACCCAGGTATGGCAGAACGTAATAAGCAACACGTTTTATTGCAGTGTTACAGAATTCTCACTGGGATCATTTCATACAGTGTGACGAATAATCTTAAAAAGCTGCTGGAATCGCACCATGTAAAACCGGCTTTAGGAAAACTCAAGACCAATCCACCCTGTTTGTAGTGTGTGCAATGACCATGGACAAGAATTAACCCGTTTCCATGCACTGACAAAAGAACAGACATGTTTCTTTGATTTTAAATCATTGTGTCGTGAGTCAACAGGTTCTCCGTTCTTTCACCAGTAGAGAGAAATGAGTGTCTGTGGTGATGGCACAAAGTCTACAAGTGGTGGCTAGAGATCAGATCAGAAAAGTATTTTAACATTTTAACACTGAACAAAATACTGTGTTCTGCCTACCACAGACTTCTACGTACGTGTGATTGTGAACATGCAGGGCACAAAGACTGAAAAGTCATTTACTCACATCAGAGCGCAGAGCTTTAATGTTCTTGCCCCCCTTTCCAATCACAGCTCCAGCATTCTGAAATTGGGGTTGAGACACATGCAGTCATCCAAAAACACTAACGTTGTGAAAGAATGATCAGTTAAGTGACAGTCGGCCATATCACAGCATATGCTCAGTGCTCACTTTGCTCTGTAACAACACGCGCAACTCCACCATGTCATCAGATTTCCGTGAGCGCTTGTAGGATGGCTCGTCATCAACATCCTCTGCAGGGCGCTTACCTGAAATGCACAAATTATAATAAAATCACAGCACATTTCAACCTTTACCATCCACGAACTCCCTTTGTGAAAATCAAACTATTTACAAAGTAACCATTTTCTAAATGGCGATCCGCATTACCTTTTTTTTGTTGTTTGGGGGGGGGGGGGGGCGTGGGGGGGGGCGTGTGTGTTTTCTCCCCCAATTTAGTCCAATTGCTACCCACAAGCCAGCCCTCCCTTATCATATAACAGCGACCAAATCTGAGAGCGTCACCACCTTTAGCAATATGAGCTAACCATGATTGGTTAATGTCACGCCTCCCACCCTGAGAGCATGGGCAATTTTGTTCTCTTGAACTCCTGGCCACGGATGGTCCCTTTTAATGCTTAACTTTTAACGATTAGTCCACAGCTATGTGGCTGTGTCGTATTTCATCGCATTATACCACTTTTTGACCAATTGGTCTAAACATTGTTTATACTTCAGCAACATGTGAAAGTCTATGGAAACACTACACTCTCTGAGCTAATGTCTCTAGTCCTGTAAGCTGCCTTCAACTAAATTTACATAAACACGTGATAGAATAAAATCACGAAAGACCTGCTACACAAGTAGCACTGGTTCATATTTAGAAAACTAGCATGGCCGAAATACTAAAATATGTTGCCTGGTTCTGTTACTGTAGTCCTCAGTTTGGCCCGCTGAAACACTTTACCGGGTCTGCACGTGACCAGTGGCCTACCAGTTTCCAAAGTAAGTTGGGGTAAAAGGCCAGAAGTAGTACAAAGATCTTACCATTGCTTTCCGTGCTGTTGAAAGTCTCCTCTTCTTGCTGGTCGTTGTCAGTGTCCATTATTTATTTGTACTGCACAGATCCTCTCGGTGCTTAGCAAATCTGAGGGTTAAAGAAACAGACAGAAACGTACTTTATAATCTAATCCGGCTGATATCTAAAATTAATTTCCCTGACGAACACTGCACAGATGAAACATTAAGAACATTTGAGAAACGTGGTGATTCTTTTAATGGACTGTGTTCCAAGTAGAATTCCCAAATTTGGGTTTAAACACTTTTCATAGTAGAAACAGCACTTATTTATCTATCCATCCCAAATGCAGTTAGATCAGAGAGGACATCAGGCTTGGAGTTTTAGATTAAAAATATTTACACCCAAAAAAAAAAAAAAATATTGATTAGACGACTTTTAACTATATTAACGAACAGATTTGGCTCTGAGAAAATAATCTTCAGTCAAAAGTTTTAAATAAATAAAACGAAGAAGAAGAAACACTTGTGCTTTTTGCGTTTTTAAACCCAAGCTGATATCTGTTCTTACTATGGACTGTAAACATGCCAAAGCCACTTAACATAGCAACAAGCATTACACAACAGAAGCTGGCCAAATTATTAAAAACAACAAGGAAGTGGCGTGGAGAGGATTTAGATTGCTAGCTCTGAGAAACGATTATTATTATTACACCAGCCACAAGATCACAGTATTAAATAAAATTAAAATTTACTCGAAGTTTTTTTTCTGTTATGCCGAATGTAAAAGGTGTAGACAGACGGCGAGCTCGGCTAACCTTCCTCACTCACTCAGGAAGACGCGTTCATGCTAGCTAACGTAACACGAACAAAGGAAACGGTAAAAGAAACCGTATGAAACGCGAACTAAATTTGCTTTTTCCCTCCCATTCTCGTTCATCAAACTGTAATAAACGTCAAACATACAAAATACAAACTAGCCTTAGCAAAAAGCTAGCGCTCCTAGCTAACATTATCTAATTAACAAAAGATAGCGCGAGCTAGTTAGCTAAACTTCCTCCTGTGAGGAATATTATCGAATTCACTTGTGTCAATCCAACGAGTTAGTTAATTCATAATAAATACATAATAAATACATAATATACGCTAAAATTAATATATTAAAACAACTATTTCCTGATTATTTTTTTGTTAAACACGAAAAATAATCGACAATGCTACTTGCTAACTTAACTAGCACGCGAGCGCGCTAGTTAGCTAACTAGCTTAGCCGATAACACCACGACTAGCATAAACGTTAACGTTTTGTCATAAACGACTCAAGTAAGCCTCAAAAGTCAAACGCGTAGCACAATTTCGAATAAACATTCAAATAGATAAACACCTCTTTCAATCTAGTAAAATAAATACGTGTATATATATATATTTTTTTTTTCCTTACACCAGGAAACATAACTACCAACCTTAAATCTATCCTCCAGAGTCCTTCTTGTCTAATAACGCCACACACACATACATGGGAGGAAAGGGGAAAAACCCCGCCTTGAGGTGGACAAATGAAAACACAGCCCTCCAAATAAGGCTCGCTCTGATAGGTCTGAATTGAGCTAAGGACGCGAAAACTAAATACTCATTGGACAAATTAGTTGTCAATCTTAAAAGATCCCGCCCATTCACTTCTTAGCATGGTTGTTTGACCGGGACTGTAGTGATGTTAGCTAGTGTTTTGTAATATCGATGGAAACATGGAAATGCAATACATTAGATAACAATTAGTAAACAAAATAAGCAAATAAATGAATAGACGCTGCTGGGAAGCTATTTGCAACTGCTGAAATTTATCTAGGTTTTTTTTGTGAGTATTTATTTTCATCTTCTCTGAGAAATAGTCAGAGTTAGTTGGTTATCTAATGCTAATTCCTGCAGTAGCTACTGTCAGTGCTTTACTGTATCAGGATAACTTGATGGGTTTAAGTTCAGGAGTGATTATTTTTCACCCTTTTTGAAACGATTTTCAGTTTTGGATCTGAATTGACTGAGGGAAGTCTGAGAGTCACATACATTTTCAGACTGCATGTGTACACTGACTGGCCACTTTAATAGGAACTGACTAGGATTGTAAGATCCCTGTTCTTGGCTGGCAGGAGTGGAACCCACTGTGGTCCACTCACTGTTGCATGCTGAGATGCTTTTCTGCTCACCATGCTTGTAAAGAGTTGCTGTGAGTTACTAGAAGAAGAAACCTTTATTTTTCACATGCACACTTCAAGCACAATGAGATTTAACCCATCTGAAGCAGTGAACACATGCACACACACACCCAGAGTAGTGGGCAGCCGTACTACAGCGCCCGAGGAGCAGTCAGGGGTTAAGCACCTTGCTCGAGGGCATTTCAGCCCAAGGCTGCCCCACGTTAACCTAACTGCATGTCTTTGAACTGTGGGGGAAACCGAAGGAAACTCACACTGGCACAGGGAGAACATGCAAACTCCACGTAGAAAGGCCCCCACCGGCCGCTTGGCTTGAACCCAGAATCTTCTTGCCGTGAGGCGACCGTGCTAACCACTTACACCATCGTGCCATTTTCCTCTGACCTCTCTTGTCAACAAGGCGTTTCCACCCACAGAACTGTCACTCACTCAATGTTTTTTGTTTTTCACACCATCCTGTGCAAAAACTGTTGTGTGTGAAAGCCCCAGGAGATCAGCAGTTTCCAGAATACTCAAAGCAGTCCATCTGGCTCAAACCAACACCCATGCCCCAGTGAAAGTCACACTTTGAAATCACAATTTTTCCCATTCTGATGTTTGACGTGAACATTAACTGAAAAGCTCTTGATTTTTATCTGCATAATTTTATGCATTGTGCTGCCGTCAAGGGATTGGCTGATTAGATAACTGCATAAAACAGCAGGTGGATGGGTATTCATATATGTACATATTAGTACCACGATTGACAAATTGCAGAACCTTCAAGCCATCTTTCTTCATGTTTGAAGAAAATTGTATTTAAAAAATATATATATTATTTATTTAGGAAAATGTGTCATCGCTGGCTGCTGAATGTCACATCTCAGTTGCCAGACCAGTATTATGACTGTTAAACTAGCCATACCACTCCACTGTGGTTTTGATGAAAACGAAGATAGCAAAATTCCTTGGTCATGAGCTGAGGTTGGCGATCAAAGGACCCATAATGTGATGTACTATAAGTTTAGCACGTTGTCATCCAAGATGTCAGAAAAAATTTCAGTGTGAGCATTGCTACCGGTATGACTTGCTAAAAGCCATCAAGAGAATTACATTAGACTGACAGGACAGCTAAAAATATAACTACATGGTGAACGGTGAACTGTGCTCATGGATGGAAAAAATATCCTAATTACCTCAAGCTCACTTTGAAGAATATTTGTTTGTCTGGATTGGGGTGATTGATGACCTAAGCAGTGCATACTAATTTTTTTTTTTAATCACAGGTCTATCGTTAAATGATCTTCAGCTTATATTCTTACAAGGAGAGTAGGTTATCTCAACTCCAATTTTAATAGGATCATCTTGCATAGTGTGATGAGTAATGAGCTTAAGTGATTACTGTAATCATACTCTCTAAAACTGACTTTGTTGAATCATTTTGTGATTTTCAGTAATTTGCTTCTTGTTTGTTTAGAACGGAGCTACGTCAGTGAACAGGAAGAGAATGCCAGTGGCAGGTGCTACCCAGGCTACGCAAGACTGGCTGCGTTCTACATGGCACATCCAGGTGCCCCAGACATGGCTAGATGCCTGTGTTGAATGGGTAACAGAGGAAGCAGGTGGTGTGGTCTTGCCTCAAGCCCAGCTCAACCAGCAAGTCCTGGACCAGTGGCTTCTCACAGACCTCCGTGACTTAGCTCATCCCCTCCTTCCTGCTGGCATTTCTGAGGCTGAGAAGATGGAACTGAATGGTTGTCACTGTCTTCAGGTAGACTCACTTCTGGATGTTAGCCTACCAGCCTATTCTCAGCTCCAGCGTCTCCGCGGCTCCGATTGCTCTAACGAGGAAGTCACGGCCGTGACGCAAGCCACCCAGAGACCGTGGGAGGCAAAGCCAACTCGAATGCTGATGCTACAGCTCACTGATGGTGTTCAGAACCTGGAGGGCATTGAGTACCGACCTATTCCAGCTCTCACTGCCAGCCTCCCCCCAGGCACCAAGTTGCAGGTGGTGGGAAGGGTGATGGTACGTCTGGGGGTGCTGCTGCTCAAACCAGAGAATGTGAAGGTTCTTGGTGGAGAAGTGGAGGAGCTGATGAAGGCGTATTCTCAGAGCAGGGTGCTCTGCAGGACCTTAGGGTTGCCTGAGGAAAACCATGAGGAAGAAGTACAAGATCAAGAGAATCAGCAAGGAGCAAGAATCGAGGGAACTCTGGATAGCGGATATGAGAGCGTTCCAAGCAGCCTGAATTCGCATATGATCAGCAGAAGTGAGCCTCGTCAGTTAGAGAGTTCTAGATTAAGCACCCTTGAAGCGACACCCATTTCTAGACAGAGTGGGCCAGATGTAACTGATATTCCAGATGAGGACTTTGATAACATTCTAGATGACTTCATGGATTATCCAGAGGACATTGGCAGCATTCCAGAAGCCTCTGACCAGGGGCCAGGAGAACAGAGCAACGATCCAGATGACTTCAATAATGGACCAGAGGACTTTGATGACATTCCAATGGAGGAACTGGATGACATGATGTCACCTACCGATCCCGAAATCTTACACAGCAGTGGTCCTGTGGAAATTGGAGGAACATATCAACAGGATGTGTCCAGTTCAGACTACATACGAACAGATGGCCAACTCAACCAACCCCAAGCATCAAATCATCTTAGTTTACCCTCCAAAGCTCGGCTCGGTGAGGCAAATCCAACTGAAATTATTGAAATCGATGCAGATGACAACCTCTCCTCTTTCCCAGAAACTAAGATAGCCAGATATGAATCCAGATCACAGTTTCCTGTAAAGAACTGCAGCAAAAAATCTGATCTAACAATCCCCAACCAACTCAGAGCATCAAACCCTCTTGATTTCTACTCCAAAGCTCCCCTCAATGAGGCAAATCCAGTTGAAATTATTGAAGTTGATGGAGATGATGACGATTTCACTTCCCCAGAACCAAAGATGGCCAGATATGAACCTGCACACAACTGCAGCAAAAAAGCAGACACATCAATCCTCAGCTACCTTTGTGTTTTGAAGGCTGGTGTTTGGCCACCCCATAGTACTCAAGTAGTGCGGCTGCATGCCTTTATAGTCACTCTGCTGGGGAGCCTGCGCAGCAGTGGAGGGGAATGGAAAGTCAGGGCCACCATATCAGACGGAACTGGATACCTGGATGTGGATCTGTCCGACAGTTGGCTGGTGAATCTGATTGGCTTCTCAGCAGCAGAGTCTAAAGTTCTACGGAAGGACCCAGCAAAGCGTGGTGTGCTGGACGCTGGGATACAGAACTGTCAGAGGGAGCTGGTGGATATGTGCTGTGTGATGAGTGTGCAGATAGATCCGAATGGGACAGGTACGGTACTGAGAGTTGATCCACTGACTGACAGAGAGTTCTGTGAAATACAGAAAAGGGTGACAGACAGGAGATCATAACACATGCGCTGCTGTTGGTTTTTTTTTTTTTTAAATCTGTTATCCTAAAAATGTTATTGTTGCTATCGAATGAAAGTAGGCAGTAGGGTCAGTTAGCATTGTGAGACTTAAATAACGATAACTGAACGATTGAATGAAAAGCGTTAAAGTTATAAAATATTCCATCTGTTTTTCTTTTCATGCCTGTTGTATGATATAAAATTGAGACATTTGCATTTTAGGAGTTGCTTTCCAAAATAATCATTCAAATACATTTGCTGAACTCTAAAGTGCTAATCCTATCACAATTCAGAACTTTCTGAAAATGTATGCTTGACATTTAGAAAGTGTGTTTGGGTTTCTTTGTTGGTTTGTTTTGTTTTCTTTTAATGTTTCTTTTTTAATTCCTACTATAATTGCAAAAATAAATGTATTAATCTCATCAGTTGTGTCATATATTGACTAGATAGTTTTTTACGTTTTATACCAATGTATTCATCAACATGGCATTTGAGAGAGGACAAACCAAGCTCGATTTTTGTCCCCCCCCCCATTTAGCTCTGTTTACAAGCATGTGGTTTCTAGGAAAAATACAATATTCATGCTGTATTCTGCAGTGTGAGCCCAGCTTTTCTTTCTTCTTTCTCTTTTTTCACAAACACACAGACTGTCGTCATATACATAAAAACTTTTTTGTGTATGGTTTTTGGGGATGAGTCATGTTTGGTTAGCCTCATGTGGCTGCCTGTTCTAATTTGTATAAAGCTGAATCCAGTTGAATCCTCTTTCCTTGCTCCGTAAGTCAGCTTCTCACCACCCGCCATCTCATTCCTTCTCACTCCATCCCATTCCACCCCATCCCACTCTGATTCTGGTGCAAGACCGGCTTTGCAGTGGTGTAAAAAGGTTAGACTCGGCAAAAAAGTTTTAAATGTCTTGCTACCTTTGAATAGGACACTCCGGTTTATTTATATTTTTAAACCAGTCATGGTGCTTTTATTAATTTTGATAAAATGCTCAAAAAGCAGTCTAATTGCTTATATCAGTTTGATTATTCACATAGCTTCCTAAAACAAGTGTTACTGCAACTTTTGCATGCACAGTTTGGCATACACACTAACAATCATCATTTGTCGGATTTACAGTGGGGCAAAAAAGTATTTAGTCAGTCACCAATTGTGCAAGTTCTCCCACTTAAAAAGATGAGAGGCCTG
>JAPFFA010000002.1:10896353-10913009 GCA_026153275.1 Sciades herzbergii | reverse complement strand
GCCGGCCACGGGGCTCGAACCCGGACCTTCTTGCTGTGAGGCGACAGCGCTAACCACTACACCACCGTGCCGCCCTGGAAATCACAATTCCACAGTGAAGGCCAGATAAAGTAAGATGCTATCTTTATTCTTATTAAACATGACAAAAGAAACATTCCGTGTTAGGTAAATGCAAAAAAAAAAAAAAGAAAAAAGTAAAATTAGAACATTTATTTTTTTGACCATAATATCCCAAATGAGAGACCAGTTTCTGAGACAGCCCCATATATCCTTTATCAGTTTGTCCAGCTCGGCTTGTATTTTGGCAGCGAGATATTTTCAACAGAACGATTTTTTTTTTGTCTCCAGGACTTTTATTTTGACCAGAGATTTGTATTCACTTCCTGTTGAGGCGTCGCTTCTCATCACACACTGCATGAGGGAAGCGTGGTGTGCTGTGGGCAGGTAAATACATTACCGTTCACCGAGCGGACACGGTATGTTAATGTTCACGGAAAGAACAGCTTTCGTTCTATAATACTTGGATAATTCGTGGAGCGCTTGAGTGGCAGAACATGATGAGCATCAGCTGGTGATTAGTAGTCAGAACATTCGATAGAACGTTCACCAGAACATTCTAGCTGGATTCAGTAGAACTGTTGTAGGTTCAGTCCTGAATGCCTGCGTGTGCTCTTTTTTTTTAGGCCCTATACAGGATATGAAGTAATACATTATACGTTCTATTTAGTGCGCTACGTAGTCGGCTAAGAGGTATTTGAGACCGAGTCTGGGTAAGCTAAAGCTAGGTTAGCTAGTTATAGCTAGCTAGCTAGCATGTGTGCGTGCATTGGCGAGTTAGCAGCCTTGCTAGAATTGCTAAGTTAGTAATTTCCTTGTGGGGCGTGTAAAGGTGATTTAATGGTGTTTTTCTTGATTTGTGGAAAAGTTTGACCGAGTTTGGACGAAAGTTTAATAGTACATGAAACTTTTTTTTTTTTTTGTTTGGTGTGTTAGCTGCTTGTATGTTTAGCTAACAGTTGCTAAACATAGTCGCTGGTGTTAGCCGTTTAGCTTAGCTAAAGTTAGCTTAGCTAAAGTTAGCTAACCGTTTGGTTGCTCTAATTAATTAATTCACGTCATATTCAGTAGTTTTGGGATTAAGTGTTAATTTGTGTGGGGGAAAAAAAAACATTTAAATTGCTAATGTTTCTGTGTAAACTGAAAGGACGTGGTGCAGTGACTGGACTTTTTTTTTTTTTTTTTACTAAACTAGCCTGTCTTTGTTTTCACTTAACAACCTGCTTTCACCTGGTTATTCAGTCGATTTTAACAGGCTTTTATAAGAATATAGTGTATGCACAGTAGGGATGTGTGCAGTGTAATTGTTGACACAGAACCGAAACCACTCTGAGGGGCTGTGATAAAGGGAGGTTTTTATTTTTTATTTTTGGCCCTGAGCCATGAAGAGCAGACTGAAGTACTGTGCATTAAGTGACTAATGCATTAAACAGCAGTAAAACCAGTTACATGTTGCAGCGTGTACACAGTGCTATGACATGATTGTGTGTGTTTATTTTCTGTCTGGTTGTTTAAGGTCGTTAGATTGCCACAGAGAGGAAGATGAGGAGGGGTTGAACCATGGTGTAAACCTACACCAGTACAGGCCATGTTTGGATGGCTATATTTAAGCAGCTGCCCATGAGCCTGTGTGATAGTCTTACACTTAAACTTGCAGCGTCTACTCCTGTTTGCACCTGTCACTTTACGCTCGGTTGTGAAAATCGCTTTTCACGCACCCTTTTCTTTTCCTTTTCTAGACTTTTCTACTTTGTACATACATTATTTTGTATATACTGTTTATGATGACTTCGGTGGTTGCTGACGGCACCCGAGGAACTCGGGACAGAGCGCAGCCACAGACCTCACACACCTCACAGCCACAGAAACAGATTCAGGTAGGCATCGTGTCCATCCACACGAACGAAACGCGTACGGGACGTTTTCCGTACATGGTTGTAGAAACTGCAACGGAGTCTTGGGGCGGTAAATTGTCCACAGGCTGAAAATGTAGCTCAGTTTATAGAGTGTTTAGGATTAGATAAAACTTTATTGATCCCTTTGGGAGGGTTCCCTCAGGGGAATTAAGATTCCAGCAGCATCATTACAGATAAATAGAGGAAAACTTCTAGATAAATTATTTACGTATACAAATATTAAAAGAATAAGATATGAGGGGGAGGAAAAATAAATAAGGGGGGGGGGGCAGAAGAAATATTGCACTTTATCTTGTATGTTATATTGCACATTGTTCGGTATTGCTTATTGTTAGGCTAGGCTACTGTTTTGAACAAATATTAGTAATATTTGTTCAAAGAACTTTCTGTATGTGTGGTGGATTTATTTATTTATTTATTTTTATGTAGGCCACAGCAGAACAGATTCGTCTGGCTCAGATGATTGACAAAAATGATGCAGATTTTGAAGGCAAGGTCAAACAGGTGACTACAGCCAGGTCTGACTTAATTAAACCAGTCATATCCTGTACAAATTCTTTCTTTAGCTGATACGTGTGTGTGTGTGTGTGTGTGTGTGTGTGTGTGTGTGTGTGTGTGTGTGTTAGCTCATTGAGGTCACAGGCCGAACTCAGGATGAGTGCATGGTGGCTCTTCATGATTGCAACGGGGATGTCAACAGGGCCATCAACTTCTTGTTGGAAGAGGTTCCTGCCAAGGTAAGCAGCATATGTCCTGGCCTGTTGAGATTTTAATCATGTTATGGCAAGTTTTTTTTTTTTTTTTTTTTAATATCATTAATTTCGTGAGTCACTGAGTGCTATTCCAAGAAAATGTTTGAGATCAGGATAATACTTCTGTTAATATTCCAGAACAAGCTTCTGTTCCAAGCTTCTGTTATGATTCCTTTGCCAGTTGTTAACTTGATCTGTTGATGTAACCACGGTATCTGTTGTAGCTATGACGATGCAGATTAGGCCATTATTGTTTTACTCTGTGTGCTGTGTTTGGTCAGGACTCCTGGGAGACGGTGGGGAAGAAGAAGAGTGTGGGTAAAGAAGGTGTGACCGCAGAGACAAAAGAGCGAAGGGTTGACAAGGAGGGCAGGGGCCGTGGCGGGCCGAACAGACGCGGTCGTGGAGCCAGTCGCACCCAGGAAGGTGTGTGGTATGCATGCTGAAAGTGTATGCATGAGGAGGGATTTATTTATTTTATTTTTTATTTAAATGTTATTTCTTTAAGTGGCACAGATGCGCATTTTTTTTTTTTTTTTATAGGACGCTCAGAGGAGAACGGGTTTGACTCTACTCCAGGAGAAAGAGGAGAGCGTGGGCGCAGAGGAAGAGGGAGAGGTCCGCGCATGCGTGAATGCACACATCAGCTTACCTAAGAAATTCACACACCTTTCTGTAGTCTTTGGGGTTATGCAAATCTTTATTACTTAACCATTTGAAAACAGTTCTTCCTTATTTCAGAACTTGATGCAACCCACATAAAGCCAAAGTCTACACTGGTACAATGTCCTGAAATCTAACCCTGAAGTCTAGACAAACAAGTTGTCGACAGCACAGTTTTCAGCAAGGATCCCACAGTTGGTGCTCAGAGTTGTGGAAAGGGGCTTGTTGCTATTTGTGTTGCACTGTAACAGTCATTAGCAGGCCACGCGATCAGAGGAATGCATCGAGTCGAGCAGCTGTGGCCAGGCAGAGACTCGCAGGAACATATGATGAAAGCCAGGCAAAGAATAAGAAATGGTGGTCATGTATTAGATGCTTTAGCTTGGTGTTCTCAGTTAATAACGTGTGCTGTTTATTTGTGAATTTTGTACAGGCAAGCCTTTGTGGGATTGATGGAAATGTGGAGTTTTATTGCTCATAGATTGCACATTTGGCCCGGGCCAGTTCTAAACCGTTTGTAGGGAAACCCAGTGTTTGGTTTTCTGATTAACTATGTCATCTGTGTTTTAGGTGCAGGAGGGAGAGGAAGAGGCCGAGGAGATGGTGTGAATAGGTTCTCTCAGGGAATGGGGTGAGTATAGGTTATCTGCCTTACTTTGCCTAAAAAAAAATGTTCCTTCTCCACGGCCTTATTGCCGTCCCTGAGCAGTGAGGTGTGAATGTAATGTCAAAGCACACTCTTTCTTTAGGTAAAACATGGGTATGATGCAGTTAAACATTAATAGCCCATGTAGGCAAAATATGAGGCATTAGGCTTAAAATTGTGCAGAGGATGGATCTTTAGTAACATGACGCTCCCAGCATGCTCTGTGTACAAGAGAAAATGTGTAAAGCGGGTTTTTTTTGTTTTTTTGGTGGTAAATCCTTGGTATATAATGCAGGAGAATATAACTCGGTGCTCTGTCTGTCCATCTGTAAACGTTTTAGTTTCCGGAGCTAGTTGTTGTCCTTTTGTTAAAAAAGAAAAACCAAACCTGTATTTCCATGACAACCAATTCAACTTAGGAAATTTTGGAGTGGGTTTTCATGTGGGGGGGGTGGAGATGTCATCTCCTGATGACTCCTGTTAAAATAGTAGCCCGTTGTAGAAAATGTTTGGGATGTGACCGAGTTACAAGCTACAAGACAAAAAAGCTTAACTAGCTACATCCGTTATGTCGCTTGTACAAAACCTGTTTTTCTATTTCGTTAGGTTAAAAGTAGTTTAGTTGTGAAAGTAATCAATGTTGTGGTGTTGATGTCCCAATGTTCCGCTTGTACGCTGTCGATTATTGTGATTTTGTTTATAGTTATGTTTTTAATCTTATGGAATGTCTGTGAAAAAAGTTAGTTCCTGTTATCCCTTATGTTATAAGAAAGAGTCCAATAACACTGTGGTACGATAGTCAGTTTCTACCTTGTCTGCGCTTTCTGCCTCAAATGAAACCAATAACATGACTCATTGCTATTTTTAAAATTTGTTAATAGCTGTTGCCCCACCCCCATTCACACACCCTGGTTTTGTCTTGAGTCACTCTGGTCTCGGTCATGACTTAATTTCTGTTTAGGTGGTCTTGACTACGACAGTACCGTTTTCATGTGAAAACAGTCGTTGAAGAATAATAAAAATAAATAAAACGCTATTTAAAGATGTGGGGGGTTTGGTCCGGCCGTCCCTTCTCGTGCAGTGACAACATCGTGATACGATTCTGTCTGACCAATCAGTAGCCCGCAGTGTTTTCATGTCACTTTTTGGTATCGTCTTGGTTTGCTTGGAACCTCGACGGAGGTGATGCTAAAAAAAAAAAAATGTTCTGGTTGACGTGTATTATCCACAACTTTAGCCTGATGGAAACCAAAAAAAAGGCGGATAGGGTGGAGTCAGGTTGAGCTGGTACCATGCAGTGGAAAAGCACTATAATAGAATAGTGGTAGATTGCAGTCCTCAAGAACCACAGCACTCCTGATTTTAACACTGTACTACTTTTATAATATTTAAGTCATGCCCCCCACCCCACACACACGCCGAAACAAATCTTATTAAACCTGTCATCCTTTTATCTCTGGATGTACAGGACATTTTACACTGCTGATTACACTGGCTCTGCTGATCCAGGAGAGACTGCCAATGACACTACTGATGGAGCAGGTACACTATTCTCTCAGGTTTTTATAGGAACCGTCGCCATAGATGGAACATTCAGTCAACCATATCGTTCTTTTACATTGAACAGTGTGTTTTGAACATGGTGGTTTGGATGTATATTAAGTGTCTCCGACATTGTGTACATGTTAGGAAACTGGAGAAACAACCTGGAAGACTGGGCTGCAGAAGACTGGACTGAGGATGTGGGTGACTTAATTTCTTTGCTGTTTTATCCTGCGTTCACACTAGCAAGCTACAGAGCGTGTATCTCTGACCACTGAATTGAGATTTTCTTAATTCTATTTGAATATGCTATGACATGGTAACACAACCAGATGTGGACAAAGTACCCAACTTCATTTCAGTCAAAGTACAGATCCCACTGGTTAAATGTTACTCCGATACAAGTGAAAGTTGTCCAGTCAAATTTTTACTGAAGTACTTGCTTTTAAAAATACTTTAGTATTAAAGGTACATTTTCTGTCAACACATTGTTGTATTATTGCCACAACGCTTACAAAACCTAATGCTGTTGCCAAGGACAGAAATGTGAATTCACAAAATGAACACATGCCGTACTATCATGGTGGTTTAACGTTAAGCTAGCTAGTCAGTGAAGCTCCACCTGGCATGCTTTCAAACTCAATCATGTTGGGTAGCTAACGTTACTAGAAAAGATTTCTACGTTGTTTGTCAAGATTACGCTAAAACACATTTCTGAAAGAACTTCAGATAAGTTAGCGTTACTCCGTTTTTACATACTAACTAACGGTGTCCAAGTTAACTAGCTATGTGTAAACGTTAGCCATGGGCAAGGCTGTGGCTACTTGGCGAAGCAAATCCATAGAAAGTCATGTGACTAACTAGACTGCATAGCTATGTTTGCAACGTTATCGCTAGCTCTAAAAGCACAGACAACTTTGTTGCAAGCTTTCTCTTGGAATAAAATGTTTTCTATATCTCAATATGCTTCCACAGGATGGATGCAGAGTTTTTGTAGGCCATGATGTGGTTCGTTTTCGGCAAACGTTTAAAACAAAACGAATCGTTAATCCTTTCAGAAAACTGAAACCTGGGTTCTAGGTAAAGCCATGAGTGTGTGCGTTCTCCAGAAGAACCGCCTCCTTCCGTTCTACCAGTAACTGTGTTCAAATAATGCTGCTGAGAAATAATTGACCTTGATTTTTATCCAGTCTATGGACATGACCCTAAACCAATCACGTTTTAGAGAAAAAGAAAACATCCACTTTCAAAGATGCTTCATAGTAACAGGTAGTGAGGACCTTGATATAAATGTAATGGAGTGAAAAGTACGATATTTGCCTTTCAAATGTAGTTGTTAGTCATAAGTTTCCAAAAAACAAAGTACAGATACTCAAGTAAATGTACTTTGTTACTGTCTACCTCTGAACACAACGCATCCAAAACGTTGGCTCAAATGAGCAATAAAGCTTGGAAGGAAGTAGCAGAAATAGTTGGTGATTCATGTGTGTCCTGTATAGCGAGTACGGTGAGTGAGCTTGCTAATCTGCTGATGAAACTTGTACCAAACCTGGCATGTAATCTGTTTGAGTGCACTATTTAATTTGTGTATAGCTATTCACATTATCAGCTCTACAAGAAACCACTCCCATTTCTCGTTAATAATGCGGGATGGTGCACAACTAAAAGTGACGAGAGTTCTGGTGGTGTGAATGCAGGATTCCCCCCCTCCCCCCCTTCAGCGTAGCCGTAGCATGGTTAGCCTTCGCTCGTGTGTGACTTTTTTTTTTTTGAACAGCTTTCTGAGACCAAAGTGTTTACTGCGTCCTTTACACTTGCTTCCCAGAACCACACAGCACCTGGACAGGGGTAAGAGCTCTGCTTTAATATGTTAAAGAAACACGCCAGCATTTTTAAACCTAATCTTCATCCATCCTATGCATCCATAGACATTGTGTGTGTGGTTTTTTTTTTTTTTTTTTTAATATAAATGCACATTATTTCCCTTTACTAAAAACTGAATGCCTGCTACCTCAAACCTTCTCATAATGGAAGTCTAAGGGCCAATTTTTTTCCCATCCTGCAGGGTTGAGCTGAGTTCTCTGTTGCCTAAAGCAGCAGAAGTGGACTCTGATCTGGCTGGGTTAGAGCCGTCGTCTCCGGAGCCGCTCTCTCAGAGCCTGGTGTTTACCAACTCTCAACAACACACAACTCGTGCACATACGCACAGCTATGCCTCAGCTGCTGCCAACAGCTATGCTTCTGCTGCTGCTGGCACCTACGCCCACGCCGCCTCGGTGAGAATTCTTACTGTAGATACATTGATTTGATGAATTGTTTTTGTGGTCTGAAACTTGTCAACTGTATACAGACTGTCTTATTTATCCAACAGCACATACTTTTGGGCTATTTAGGATATTTTCACAACAGATTTTCAAGTCATACTTGTGATGTTTGTTGCAGAAAGGAAGTGTGAGCATAATATGGAACATCTGTTGTGAGTCATTTCCAGGTTTATTCAGTTTGCACAAAGCCTGGTTTTTGTTTTTTTTGTAATTGTTAATGGAGAGCTGGATATTCAGCAAGGGCTTTTGAACTTTGATCTTTCAGTGCATTTATTGATTAAACCCACGGTTTGGACCATTTATGCATATCGTAAGAGGAAGTACACGCATCACTCCAACTGTGCAGATATTTCCAATTATGCTGAAATCTAATATGCAGGCTGTTGTAGACTGAAAAGGGACCTTCCATCCTGAACCAGTTGGATCTTGTCTGACTTTCATGTAGTTAAAAGAACAAAAGCCATGCACATCAGTACTGCATTGCTTCATTTGTCCAGGCAAGTTGACAGCGATCAGGCAGGGCACGAGCATCCCATTCCCCCCCCGGTTTTGCTGTTCTTAAAATTAAAGGCCCTCAGCGATAATGTTAGATGTCTCAATGTTTGGTTTATCTATTACGTATTTAACACCTTGATTATTTCACTTTGTCCTCCCTCTGTTCATTCATTTATTTATTTAGACCTTGGGCTCCAGACCATCTCAGCCTGATGTACAGAAAACTGAGCCGGTCAGTGTCCCCCGCATCACACCTCTGTCCAGTCAGATGCCAGTTACCCTGACCAACGGCAGCCCTGTTGGAGAATCCAGTTCTCCTCCACCTGCTGTACCTGCAACTTTAGCTTTGAATGAACCCAAAGCTGAGATCCCTGTTACAGCGTCTTACGGTGAGTAGCAGCTTAAACAGTTTCACTCGCTCACCTCTGTCTATATATGAAAATAGCTTTTTGTGGCTACAGCCTTACTGTGTCCTAGTTTTTGGTAAGAACGAGTGTAACAGTAGCACAATGCGTATAGATGTTCCTATTAAAATGGCCAGCGAGTGTATACCATTTTCTTCACCATTCGAAATAAATGGACTAGACTAAAGAAGTCGCTTTCAGACATGTTTATTACCTAGGGGAAAGTACATTCCTATTTTAGAATATACTCCAGGTTGTCCCTCTTTCCTCGCCTTCTTCGGCCAGTGGTCCTGTGTGTGACGAAGATGTGACGCACTTCCGAGTTGTTACAGGAAGTTATCAAAGAGTATTGAGACCACTGAGCTCTAGCGCCAGGCCATTTCCGGGAAATGAGCGTTTCGGTCATGGTGACAGCGTGTGTATATCAGCCTCGGTTCGGAAGTTTCAGTTTCGAAAACTGTAAGAGTAGAATAATATAAAGTACAGACACTTGGTATATTTTAATTCTGTGATTGTTCATTTTTGGATTGCACTTCATTTTTGTGGCTACTGCCTTATAGAGTAAATATATATAATGTGCTATATTTACTGTATGGACATGGTATCAGAAAACAATTTTATTTATAAGCAGTAGCCACTTATACCCTTAGGGTACCTATTTTTCACGTCCGTCATTGAGCACCTCAAGAAATCGGATGCTTAGTTGGGGTTATAACATAATCTAAATATATAACCATGTAATACCCAGGGATAACACTATATTGGGCGGCTGGGACATGCAAACTACACGTCTGGGCTGTTGAGTCTTGTTTGTAGTTGCCTGGCTGACGGATGGGTTTAGTGGAATACTGATCTGGCTCTTTCCTGTCCCGTTCATTTCCCATTCCTAACTCGTATCCAAAATATTAGCCAAAAACATGTTGGATTATAGTACATCATGTGCTATATCAAAGCTATTAACAGGATGGATTAAGGACTATGGCAATGCAGCGTTACAGGATTTGAGTTATCGTTCATCTGTGTGTCGGCATTAATGCTCTTAGAGTTAAATTAGATTGACGATCTGTTGGCTTAGCTGATTGTTTCCTGGCAACCGAAACACTGGACCAGGCAAGACAGTCACGTTCTCTTTCCTGGAAGGCCAGCAAATGATTGATTTGTCCACCCTGGACATGGATGCATAGATGCAATATAAACCTGCAATTGTCATTGTAAAAGCTTATTTCTCCTGTTCATGCATACTAGCATTGTGTTTACTGAACAAACCTCACCTTAGATTTAATGTGGGGTGGGGCTTGTTTGTTTGTTTTTTTTTGGTGGACACAGCTTGAACCTGTGAATAGTGATAGGTTAGTTTAGAGATGTTTTTATGTAAGTGGATATTATTTGAAGACCTTGAGGCACTATAGAGCTCAAATTATATGCCATTTTGGTTGCCTTATCCCTGTTTTACACCATAACTTTCACTGATGCAAGTTTTTCCAACTGTGCAATAAAACTGTGGCTAAGAAGTTTTGGCCCAAGTTTTAATTATTGTGTTTTTACAATAGTATGGGTTATTTGAACCAAAAGCTAATGCAGCATTATAGTATATTGGGGGCAACAGTACTATGGTTCAAATGGACTGTGCTCAATATCTTATCTGTTTCTTCCCCAGTGGATCTGAAGGCCCAGCCTGACCCCTCCCCCATCCTCAGCCAGCTGACCCAGCAACAGAACTCCACAATCATATCGGACCTGCTGGCTCAGGGCCGAAACCCCTCTCCTCCTGTGCCCCTTCAAGACATCAGTTCACCTGTGCTGAAACCCCTTGGAGAGACTGGTGCCCCCACTGTCTCAGAATCCCATCAGCCCAAACAAATCAGACCCCAGAGACGCAGAATGCCGCCTCCCTCCAAAGTAAGATTCTGATATGTTGATTATCTATACTGTACACTTTGTACTTGGTTGCGAGCCTGATGGTGTTGGCACTTTACAGCAAAACATTCTTGAGGTGGCTTCCTGATATAGTGGCGCTGGAAGGTTTGTGAACCCTTGATTTTTGCACATTTCTGAATAAATATGACCTAAAATGTTAGATTTTCACAAGTCATAGAAGTAGAGAACACAAACAAATGAGCCAAAAATATTACCTTTCTTTAATTGATTAAAACAAACCAATGTTACATCAATGAGTGGCAAAAGTATGTAAACCTCTAGGGTAGCAGTTAATTTGAAGGTGAAATTAGTTAGGCGTTTTGTAATCACGTTTATTGAAATCAGGTGGCATTGGGTGCCCTGTCTCATTTAAGGAATGGGGATCTTCACAACACGTTTGTGCAAGTGTATCATGGCACAAACGAAGGAGATTTCTGAGGACTTCAGAAAGTGTAATTGATGCTCATCAGGCTGGAAAAGGTTGTAAAACCATTTCTAAAGAGTTTGGACTCCACCAATCCACAGACAGATGGGTTCTCTATCTACTTTTAGAACTTGTGTGGGTATCTTGTTTTAGGTCATTTATGCAGCAAAGGGTTCACAAACTTTCATGCACCACTGTAGGTGCACATGGTGTATTATATAGACAAATTATATATACAGTGAGTAAAAGGGTGCCCTATTTAACAATTATTCGCCAAAGTGATAGTAAAAATTATTCATTTCAAACTTGAAAAGCGGCATGCAAATGTAATAACTGTCACCTTTTTTTTTTTGCTTTGCGGTGCGGTTTCTATCAAATCCTGCGCTTTTGATTGGCTGGCAAGCGGGTCCATATCCTACGATACGGACCCTGGTTACGGACCTCTGGCAACTCGCTTGTTCACAACAAACTTAGTAGAATTTTTTTTTGTCTTTTTTTTTTTTTTTAAGATTTATAAGATTATCAGTCTTAATTTTTGCCAGCATTTCTCAGGAGAATAGCATTAATTTTACATCATGGATAGTGATAAGTCTTCACAGTGAAAGCGAGTTTTACTACCCTTGAGGAAGAAGAAATAAAAGAACATTTCAGGAGAAAGCTTAACCTGTAACTGTTGCTAATACTGAGCAAAAAGATGGTTGAATCCTGAATGACTCAATTTTGTATAAATAAGGGACTACATAGGTGGCAAAATGTAGGTTTTTTTTTTTTCTCTTCCTGCTATGGAAGTGCACTTGTATACTGAGGAGGAAGCCATTTGCATTACAGCTGTGAATGAGGATTCAAAATGGCGGCTTGGCTCGGTTTTCCCTTTCGGGCGCTCTCGCTTTATATTTTTTCTTTACCAAATTCTATTATTTACCGGCTTAAGGTCGGTCCGTATGGTGAAATACCGTGACCTTGGCCTTGAATACTTTCAAGACCTCAGTCATGGTATTTCACGATACGGACCTCCCAGCTGGTAAAAATAACATCTATACCGACTCGCATTAAAAAAAATAAATAAATAATTTTGTTTTGAAATGGATAAATCACAATTCCACCTTACCATGGCATAGTTTTAGACCAAAATTCGTAGCACCTTTCAGCACTTTTTAGGAACAGCATTTTCTTTCATAATTTGTAATTCTTCCTCACTGTGATTGGCTGCCATTTTACCAAGTTGCTCAAGGTGATTGGTCGAGAAATTCTGACCATTTCTGAATCGTGTGATTTTTCTATAATCACCTGAATATACTAAAATAATTCCCCTCCCTCTTCCTCTTTTCGGCTAATGAGGAGCTTAACCATAGGAATAACGAACAATCCTGGTTCTCTATAAATTTAATACGTGATTATTGTAGCATGGAAGATTCAGTTAGCCGAGTTTTATTGGAGGGGGAGAATTTTTTTTTTTTTTTTTTTTTTTTTTGAGCAGTTCAGTAATTTTCTGGATTTCCAGATACCTTCTTCAGCAGTGGAGATGCCAGGCTCTGCTGATGTGTCTGGGCTGAATGTGCAGTTTGGTGCTCTGGATTTTGCTTCTGAGGCTGCTGTCGAAGGCACTGGTCAGTCAGAAACAAGCAGCCAGGAATCTGCTCCTCCTGTTACACAAACCCAGAGCAACCTGTACTCCAAACCGATCACCGTCAGGTAAGGGCACGTGTCTGTGTGAAACTGCAACTTCACTGGTATCACCATAGCGTTAATTGGCAACCTACATTTCTTGTCCTTTTCAGTGAGCCAGTGGCTGGTCTTCCTCCTGCCCTACCAACAACAACAATGGAGCCGAGGTATACGTCTCCTCCTCTGGGGTTAGCCGCAGCCTCTGCACCTTCCACTTCCTCCAGAGTAGAATCTTCTAGTCTGCATAAGGAACCTCCCACCACCATCTCTGCCACCCCTCTGACTGTAGGTCGAGCAGCATGGCTGCTTATCTTAATCCACATTTCAGACTCTAAATACTTTTGGCATTACTGAACTGATTTTGTTGTCCATGAGTATATTTAAGAGAATTCTGATTTCGACTTGGTGAATTTCTTATTTATTTTTTTAAACTCGCTGGATTGATCCTTTTTTTTTTTTTTGCCCGCAGAATGGATTCAGTGAAGTACAGCCCTCCAGTACACAAGATGGTATGTCATAGGTGCTAAAGCACTGACCCACCATTATATCCACATTAAAAACCTACCTTAGTGCTGTAACTTAGTGATGGACTGGTCCAGTGAGCAGTAGATTCTTTTGAGAAATAAATTGCAAGTGTGCATACCTCATGAGCTAAATAGCAGAGTTTAATATGCAGGCATTTGAAGCTGATCATACCTAGACTGACGCCTCATTTGTCTTTGTAGTGGTCTCCTCAAGCGTGCCACAGTCCATATCTACAGCACTGTCCTCTGAGAACGGCATGGCCGCTTCATCCTTACCATCATCCTCGTCATCTGCACCAGCTTCGACACCTAGCACCGCACTTCCCTCCCTCAGCAGGTAAATTCATACCATGTAGCTGTTGCACTTCCGACATGTGCTTTTTCAGCAGAATCTGAGAATTTATTTCTTTATTGATCGTTTTATTTAGTCATGTGAGCAGTGGAACTACATTAGGATCTGCTGCACCTGCCACTACTGGCCTCAGTGTAAGTACTTTTCACTTGGCACTGTTGCCTACTTAACAGCATTTTTAGATGGTGGATATTTATAGTAGTAGCAATAATAATAATCTTAATCTCTCTCGTCCGTAGTCTCAGATGGCCAGTGATGTCAGTGGAAGCCTGTCTGCCTTCTCCGGCTCAGTTCTCCCCTCAAATGGCCTAAGCAACGGAGCACCAGGCCTGTCTGCCAACGGCTCTTCGGCTCCATCCACAGGACGTTCAGCACCACTGCAGACTACCACCACAACCTCTGGTGAGGAGTGCTGAAATGCATAACATCTCCCCTTATTCATGCAGCAGCAGTAAATCTAATCTGCCTGTAGGTAGTTATCTATCTATCGATCATGCTGAGTCTTTGTGCATCTCTCCTCAGGCAAAGCACCACCCAACCTGCCTCAAGGTGTGCCTCCACTGTTGGCTAATCAGTACATAATGGGACCTGGAGGACTGCTTCCTGCCTATCCCGTAAGTTCAGCCCAGTTATTTTTCTGACCAATTATTATATTGTACATTTCAGCTCCTTTTTAATTTATTTGCTGCTTGTCTGTTGTGGTAAAGTTTGGTGTGCTGTTTTTATATATAACTTTTTTTCCCCTTCTGTGTTTAAAGCAGATCTATGGCTATGAAGACTTGCAGATGATGCAGTCACGGCTACCCATTGTAAGTATTTTGTGGCAGTGGATAAAAACATAGTTGAGAACCTTTGGCTATCATATTCCAGATACATTATGGAAGAAAAGTACATGTTTATGCTAAATTTACCTTTTTTAAAACATTGCTGATGTGCATAGGCTACTTTTAGATGCTGTGCATGATTGCTGCATGGCTGTGGTTTTTTTTATTTTGTAATAATTTGCTGCTGTGGCTCTTCTTCTGTCTGTAGGATTATTATGGAATGACTGCCTTCCCTGGTACAACCCCCCTTGCTGCCAGAGATGGAGGATTAGCAAACAACCCTTACTCAGGTGACTGTTCATCTTGGTGCCACGTTTGAAAATCTTATTAAAAATGCTTTTACATTTCATGGGCTATTCCCTTGTTAATCCATCAATTAAGCAGGTAAAAGGTCTGGAGTTGATTCCAGGTGTGGTATTTGCATTTGGAAGCTGTTGCTGTGAACCCACAACACGCGGTCAAAGGAGCTCTCAATGGAAGTGAAACAGATCATCCTTGGACTGAAAAAAAGAAGAAATCCATCAGAGATGATCAAGAGCAGAAATGTTAGGCGTGACCAAATCAGTAGTTTGGAACATTTCTGAGGAAAAAAAGAACACACTGGTGAGTTTGGGAACTCAAAAAGGCCTGGACGTCCACAGACAGTGATGGATGATTGCAAGATCTTTTCCATGGTGAAGAAAAACCCCTTCACAACATCCACCCAAGTGAAGAACACACTCCAGGAAGTAGGTGTATCGGTATCCAAGTCTACTGTAAAGGGAAGACTTCATGAGAGCAAATACAGAGGGTTCACCACAAGGTGCAAACCATTAATCAGCCTCAAATTGAAAGGCCAGATTAGACTTTGCCAAAAAAACCATCTAAAGAATCCAGCCCAGTTCTGGAACAGCGTTCTTTGGACAGATGAAACCTAAGATCAACCTGTACTAGAATGATGGGAAGAAGAAAGTATGGAGAAGGCTTGGAATGGCTTATGATCCAAAGCATACTACATCTATAATCTTCTAGTGGCACTGGGTCACTAGTGTGTGTTGATATGACTGAAGCAGCGGGATGAATTCTGAAATGTATAGGGATGTACTTTTTGCTCTGATTCAGCCAAATGCAGCAAAGTTGATTGGACGGTGCTTCATGGTACAGATGGACAATGACCCAAAACATACTGCGAAAGCAACCCAGGAGGGTTTTTTTTTTTTTTAAAAGGCAAAGAAGTGAAATATTCTGCAATGGCCGAGTCAGTCACCAGATCTCAACCCAATTGAGCATGCATTTCATTTGCTGAAGACAAAACTTAAAGCAGAAAGACCCACAAACAAGAAACAACTGAAGACAGCTGCAGTAAAAGGCCTGGCAAAGCATCACAAAGGATGAAACCCAGCATTTGGTGATGTCCGTGGGTTCCAGACTTCAGGCAGTCATTGCCTGCAAAAGATTCTCAACAAAGTATTAAAAATGAACATTTTATTTACGGTAACATTACTTTGGAGTCCCTAAAATAAGGAGACTTTTGTAGAAAAATGTTTGCAATTCTTAAATGTTTCATAGGATATTTTTGTTTAACCCCTTGAATTAAGCCATTTCATTTTAAATCCAATGTGGTGGCATGCAGAGCCCAAATCATGAAAATTGTCACTGTCCAAATATTTCTGGGCCTAAATGTATTTGCGAAGTGCTGTGCTGCAAGCCGACTTCATATACAGTACCCTTTTTAACTTTTTCTAGTGTGTGTATATATAATCTTTGTTCCCTTACTGCATTCTGAAGGTGAAGCTACCAAATTTCCTCGTGGTGATGCGCCCTCCCCAGCACCCACCACCAGCCTCTCATCAGTTGCCCCTTCGCAGTCTGAGCCTGGCACAGTTCCTCCCCAAACGCAGGCCCCACAGAACCCTGGCCAGGCTTTCCTGAACCCCCCTCTGCCTCCTGGTTATGGCTATACCAGCCTGCCATACTATACTGGTATGCCAGGTGTGCCCAGTGCCTTCCAGTATGGCCCCACAGTCTTCATGCCACCTGCTTCAGCCAAGCAGCATGCACAGTACCAGCATCAGGCTGGTTATGGTGGACACGCCTATGCTTCAGGTCAGCATCACTCAAGGGATTACTTGTATATAAATTTCATTATTATTATTATTTAAATAAACGCAC
>JAPFFA010000002.1:10825622-10837937 GCA_026153275.1 Sciades herzbergii | reverse complement strand
AGACATCGTAGGACGGAAGTAAAACGTACAGCGGAAATCAAAGTGACCAACATCTGCCAACGTTGTCAAAAGGCGCACGCGCCCGCTTTCAAGTGCTGATGTAATCGAGCCGGAAATTTTGTTTTTGATAGCAATCAGGAAAGTTTTTGAAAAAAGTAGGCAGTAGTCGTCGTTTAAACTCCGTTTTTGTGCAATGTTTTGTTTGGAAAACAGTTTTCAAAATGGCAGCACGGACACCTGGTTGACACTTCACGTTTCGAAGTCTCTCACAAGTCTTGTGAAGATGTTGCGGATAAGCGATGCCTGCCGTGGACCAAACGAACTAAATTCCACATAGCTAAAAACCGAATAGGCTGATAAGTATAATATTTAATTGCAATTAGTTGCCAATACAAGTCACGATATAAGGTTACTAAAACTGGAAACGTAATTAACACGTTAATTCAGAAATAAAGCAAGTTTAAAAATGACTTCAGTTCTCTTGTAAAGAGGGTTATTTGTGTGGGGAAAGTGTGTATTAAACTTGTACACGCAAGTGTAATGTCCTTTAACGCCACTTCCACAGCATTCCAACTTCATTTTGGAAAAATGTAATAGAAACTGAATACAATGTTGTAAAAATCCCTTTTTGACCTATAATCAATTGAATATAATATTTAATGTTCAAGCCGAAATTTTTATTGTAAATATACACTTTTTTTTTTTTTTTTTTTCCCTTGAATTTGATGCCTGCAGCATGTTTCAAAAAAGTTGAGATGGGGGCATGTTTACCGCTGTGTTACATGACCGTTTCTCTGAACAGCACTCGGCAAGCGTTTGGGGAAACGAGGACACTGATGGCTGAAGTTTTGAAAGCTAAATTCTTTCCCATTCCTGCTTGATCTACAGCTTCAGTTGCTCAACAGTCTGGGGTCTCTGCTGTTGTAACACGTGCAGAATGTGGCTTGGCACAGTCTTGCTGGAATGAGCAGGGGCGTCCCTGGAAAGGAGGTCATCAGGATGGCAGCATTTTGCTCCAAAACTTTGTATGCATCTTTCAGTATTAATTGAGCCTTTACAGAAGGGCAAGTTTACCCATGCCATGGGTGCTAAACACCCCCCACCTACCCACCCACCATCACAGATGCTGGCTTTTGAACTTTGTGCTGGTAACAATCTGGATGGTCCTTTTTCTCTTTAGCCCTGAGGACACACTGTCCATGATTTCCAGAAACCGTTCGAAATGTGGACTCGTCAGATCACAGCACACACACTTTGCGTCGGGGGCGTTTCTGGACGTTGCTAATATACAGCTTTTGCTTTGCATGGTACATACAGTGATGTCGGTAAACAGGGTTCACAGTTCAACGGTTTTTGGAAGTGTTCCAGAGCCCATGTGGTAATACCCTTTATACAATCATGTCGGGTTTTTTTTTTTAATGCCGTGCTTTCCATTAGTACAACAGGTGTGTAAGGACTGAAATGTACTAAAATACCATGTACTTTGACAGTGTAGTTCCATATTTATGACAATACACGCGAAGTAGCCGTAATAATTGAGACAAGCGCCATGAGTCTTCGTCTGAGAAGTGTGTTTTGGTGGCTGTGTGTTTATGGCCTCCAGACGGTAATGTCCAGGCTATTCTGTGCAGGATCGTGTGTGTGTGTGTGTGTTTTTCTGCTTTTCTCATTGACTTGTGTTCCTCTGGCAGATGTGTGTGTACACAGAGTCCAGTACTGTAGCACAGAACAAAGTATATATGAGGAAAGGACTTTGGATTCTGTCCCTCGTATTTAGTTCTGCCTTGGTACTGTTCATAGATCTATCTAATGAGCTTTTTTTAATACAATGAACTGCTGGTTGTTGTGGTGAATGGACACCGACTTGGCCTGGGGTGTGATGCCATTGTAGGTGGGGTGGGTTTTTTTTTTTTTGGTGTCTTCCTCACAATCTGCTTAAATCGCTCAGAATTGAGACACTGGTTACCATGGCAGCGTGAGTTTTTCTGAGCAGCTGTTCTCTGTTGGAGGTTCCACAACAGAATGCACTCTCTTTCTGACCTTGACTTCATCAATTCCCCCCCCAGTGAGTTGTCGTATTTGATTCTTGTGGGCTTAGTTTGGGTCAGCCTTGCTGCTAAGAATGTCTCCTCCATGTGTCATCTGCATACAGATTCTGGGGAACTCTAGAATGTTTTTCCTCAATAGCTCAAATATTTGGCCACTGTGTTTGCGCCGACTTGGCTCGAAAGGAGCATGTTTAGTTTCAGCACAGCTGTTGCCTCACTAACCCTGTAGCTTCTCTGTCTTTCTTTCCTGATTCCAATGTGTTGCAGTGGTTAGTGGTATGCCTATGATCTCTGACTGTGCGTATACCCTAATATACCCTTGTCTCTTCTTCAGGCATGGCACACGGTGTGCTGGGGAAGTGGCAGCATCTGCCAACAACTCTCACTGTACTGTGGGCATTGCCTACAACGCCAAGATTGGGGGTGAGTGCTGGACATTTTTGTTGTGACCTATTTTCTGCCACCACTGTGGCTTTGCACTCTTTCTTTCAGCCTGTTTTGTAATACTTTTTCTTTGCATCTATTCGCACTCGTAACCACTTAAGTGTTATGGTCTTGCACAGTCTCAGGCTTGCCTCTTTCACTCCCAGATGCTAATTTACCTCACCAAACTTGTAAATGTGCCCACACACAATTCAAGACACCTCCTTGAAGCGCGTGCTTGTGCCCTGCAGGTGTGCGGATGTTGGACGGAGATGTCACAGACATGGTGGAGGCAAGGTCACTCAGTTTGCAGCCGCAGCACATCGATATATACAGTGCTAGCTGGGGGCCAGATGACGATGGCAAAACTGTAGACGGGCCTGCAGCGCTTGCCAGACAGGCCTTTGAGAATGGCATCCGACAGGTAAAAAGCTTCTTATATATTTAATTTAATTCACTTGGCTACCCAACCACACCTATGAACACGTCAGGTCACACGTGGCCCATTCTATAATTGTGGGTCCATTTCAAGCGCTGACCCTGTTAGTCGTTGTCAACTCTGTTGTTAAACCAGGCAATCCAATAACAGAGCTGACCCCCCAAAAACAACCATTTTGTGCCTTTACTCAAACTAGCTGCTACATAGTATGTATAAAACGGTTTAATGGATTTTAATCCTATCGTTTAAAAAAAAAAAAAAAGAGATTCACTCCGACATCACTAATAATTGATCTACTGTTGGTGTATCCTCAACATTTTTGTTCAAATTAATGAGGGAAGAAACTGAACATACCTCACTGCCTTTTTGAAGTTTTCCCTTAGAGGAAGTGACCTCTCTCGGCGCAGGTGTCATGCGCGTTATTAAGTGTCTTTGTGGATTTTATGCGCTTTCATAACAGAGTTGATAAGAACATTGGGATGGATTTAAAAAAAAAAAAAATAACTGAAATTTCACATAATGCAGAAAATAGACTTTTTATGCAATTTATTTTAGAACAGTTAATAGAATAAGCCCTCCAAAAAACAGTTAGACTGAATCACTTCATGTTTATTCAAGTTGAATGGATGAATCAGGAGTCAGACAGCCAGTAATGTAGGGGGAGGGGTGGGAGTCATTTAGTTAATGTTTAATGGATAAATTGGGTCTAAAATGTACGTCAAGCATTGCTGTCATTTTCAAAACTGATTCAATAAAGAGTTATTTTGTGGAAAATAACTAAAGGTTTATCTCGGAGGTGTGTGAAACGTACCCCATATTCGAGAACGACCCATGCATTACACTCTAATGAATAGCAAGTGTAAATGTTGCTTTCGAGTTCCCTACAACAAGCTATGCAAATAACTGAGTCGTGTATATTTTTCTCCGCATTCTGTATTTAAAGCAAAGTATAATTAAAAATAAGTGTGTGTGTATAAGAAGTGCTACTCTGTTGACTTTTTTGATACCGTGCAGTCATGTTGATTTGCTGCTGCTCAGTAAATTGGGAAGGAACTGGCAGTTGAGAACACCACCATGTTGACAAGTAGGAATTTCAAGTTGAGGGAAATTTTCTTTGGCTTTTCTTAGTTGAAGTTTGGGACCTATAGTCAAAAGTAGCATATTATACAAACTGCAGATTTAGTCAAGTAAAGGTATCGAGCTAGAGAGCGGAATCAAACCAGCTGGTGGAAGGGATTCAGCATGTGTGCCAGAGTTTACTTGTGTACTTTATGTAGTCTGAGTCATAATTTGGTGTGCCAGTAATTAGTCTGGTCCTGTGAAAAGAGGTTGGTTTGATGTGGTTCAGATGTGTTTCAAGTATGTGTTTTATGTTACCTTATACTGGCAACTCAGTCTTTAAACAGACCATGTGCTCTGACGCAGCACTGGTGACCCTTCTTGAGTCATCTAAATCACTTCCAAGTGTCATCTAAGTTATAGAATGGGAAACAGTCATGGATTCCTGTCTGGGATAAAGATTTAGTAGTAATAACAGAGATATTATCAAATGGAACCGCACTCAGTCTGATTTGCAGCCAGTCTAATTCATAAAGACTGGGTTTAGAGTGTGACGGTTTGTATTATGTCATGATGACCATGATGAAGGCAATGATTATTTTACTGTCCTTCATAGGGCAGGAAGGGCCGTGGTTCTATTTTTGTATGGGCATCGGGTAATGGCGGGCGGAGTCGAGATCACTGCTCGTGTGACGGCTACACCAACAGCATCTACACCATCTCCATCAGCAGCACAGCGGAAAGCGGCCGCAAGCCCTGGTACTTGGAAGAATGCGCCTCCACGCTCACCACCACATACAGCAGCGGTGAAAACTACGACCGCAAGATTGTAAGTTCTAAACAGTCGAGAATTCACTTGCATTCTTGCAAAATGCTCAGTAGGATTGTGACCTTAAACAGTGTAAAGAAAAATACACCAAATTTTAAAATGGCTTCCTGTTCACTCCATATGCTTTCAACGGACAAAACTGGACAAAAACATAGCATGAACAACATTGTAAAAATAAATCTTTGCAAATTTTCTGAAGCAAAGCAAATAATTAAGTTATAAGTAAAAACTTTGTACAAAACGTCCAACAAAATCATTTTCGCTTAGAATGTAAAGAAACCGGCGAAGTGGCAGTAGCATTTGCGAAAAATGCTATAATTATTGAAAAATATGTTGTGCCCATGAAATTCCTTTTTTTTTTTTTTTGGGTGTATTCTTTTGGGGGTTTTGTTTTCGAGTAGTTTTTATTTCGTCCTTGGTTGGTTCAGCAACACGCTCTGCCATTTTCTTCTTTAGAGTTTTTTTTGGTGCTTGGCAAACCAACTTAAAGGTCCGTTGCGTTACTGCCACTGACTGGGCTGGAGTGTGGAACAGGAGATTTGGGGGGGTGGGGGAGAGAGAAAGCTATATTTTAGCTATTTGTTTCTTTTAAACACTTGATAATGGTGATGTATCTGACTTGATGCGCCCCTCCATTTTGTTTTTCTCTGCTCATGGTATCTGAGCTGATATCAGAGTAATAGAGTGGCCAATCGGCGTGTACCATTGCTCATATCCAGTGAATGTGCATAGAATAAGAGTAAATATAGTGTGACTGCCAACCTCTGGGTATGGGCAGTGGCTGTCAAAAATATTGGCAGTTAACAAGTGCTATTTCAAAGTACAAGTGGCAAGCAATGAGCTACTTGACATGCAGGGCATTTAAAAGTATTCAAACCACTTGCTGCATGCCCCACTTTTGTTATTAAATTAATATTTACCACAGGTGAGCTCAGAAAGAGGCATACCTTGGTCTAGATAATGCCCCACAGCAGCCAGTACGTGTCCGAGGGAAAAATAAATATATAGTTCACAGGATTGTGTTAAGACTCCTGTCTGGTTTGGAGAACCAAAAACTATCTGCAGCTCTGGAAATCCTGAAGAAGTGGCTGCCATCATTCAGAAAGGGAATTGGTTCTGAACCACTGAGACTCTTTATCTAGATCTTGAACCCAGCCAACCTATAGATGAGAGTGGCTTTAGTCAGTGAGGTGACCAAAAATCACTCTGTGTTGATACATGGCAAATCTGCTCGAAGGATAAGTGTTTCTGCAGCCTTTCACCGGTCAGGCCTTTTATGGTAGAGCAGCCAGATGGAAGTTGCTCATCAGGAAAAGACATATCACTCTTCACTTCACAAAAAGGCATCAAAAGGACCTTCAGGCCACGAGAAACAAGATTCTATTGTCCGTTGGCCAATTTCATCATAACGAGGATAGCAACATCATTCTGAAGGGATGTTTTCGCAGCAGGCCGAGAGGATTGAGCACAAACTTTTACGGAAAGCATGCTCGAGTGTTTAAAACAATGTAGGAGTGGCTTCAAGACAAGTCTGTAAGAGTCCTCGAGTGGCCTCACCAGATCCCAGACCTGACAATAGCAGCACATCAATGCTGTCCGTACAACTTAAGAGTTTCTGCAGACACACATGAAAAGAGAAAAGCTCCCCAAATCCAGATGTGCCAAGCTTACAGCATGATAGCCAAGAAGATAGAAGGGTGTAAGATTGAATATATACACCCACCCACCCCAACACACACACTTTTTATTATAGTTATAAGTTATTGTAAGAAGGTTTAAGAATTTTGAGTCAGAGTAACATTTTCTCTGACTCTAACAGTGCAAATATTAGTTCTCCCAATGGAAATAATACCGAACTCCCAATCTTGGCACCAAGCACAGTAAGCATTTTTCCGTAGATCTGACCGAGAGAGATTCCTTTACTTGTGGCCACATTTTGTGGGTTCAGAACATGCTGCAATGTTGTCTTTTGTGTGTGGTGTTTAATTTGTTGGTCACTGTGTCATTGTGAAACTGTCTAGTTGTGAATGACTACACACACACACAACGGTTCTCCTCTGAGATGGTCTTGGAGAGATGTACTAAATTCCACACCAGGGTATAAAAACCTGTAATCTCTTCCACAGAAAGACTTGGTACTAATATATATTTTCACTGCCATGAAATGCTTGCCAAAAACACTAACTCTGTTCTCTCCCTGTCTTTAGATCACTACAGATCTAAGGCAGCGCTGCACAGACAGTCACACTGGAACGTCCGCATCAGCGCCAATGGCTGCTGGGATCATTGCGCTTGCCTTGGAGGCAAAGTAAGACTTTGTTCCCATCAATTCCAACCCGTTCCACTAAATCACACCTCCCATCTACTGGATGAAAATGATAGTGATAACAATGAGAAGTAAGAAATTAATAATAAAATGTGTATATTTTTAAATTAATAAGTGTTTTCTTGTCCTACAGCCCTCTCCTGACATGGAGGGATGTGCAGCACATCATTGTGAAAACGTCACGCGCTGGCCATCTCAGTGCTCCTGACTGGAAAACCAATGCAGCAGGGTACAATGGTACTGGCTTTTAAATTCTTTATGTAACCCGACCCATTTATACAACCCTGATTCCAAGAAACTTGGGATGCTGTGTGAACTGTAAATAAAAACTGTGATAATTTGCAAATCTTGGAAACCCTGTTTCATTGAAAAATGGTACAAAGACAATATATCAAATGTTGAAACTACTATTGTTTTTTTGGAAAAATAGATGCTCATTTTTGAATTTGATGTCAACATGTTTCAAAAAAGTTGGGACAGGGGCATGTTTACTACTTTTTTTTGTAAATGTTTGAGAACTGAGGAGTCCAATTGCTGTAGTTTGAATTAGAAATGTCGACCCATTCTTGCCTGATGTACAATTTCTGTTGCTCAACAGTTCGGGGTCTCCTTTGTCATATTTTGCGCTTCATAATGCGCCAAATGTTTTAAATGGGAGACAGGTCTGGACTGCAGGCAGGCCAGTTTAGCACCCGCACTCTCTTACTGCGGAACTCTTTTCACAGACGATGGTTTTCTGAAGTGTTCCTGAACCCAGACAGTGATTTTTCCACTACAGACACATGTCTGCTTTTAATGCAGTGTCCCCTGAGGGCCTGAAGATCACAGGCATCCAATGTCAGTTTTCAGCCTTGTCTCTTGCATACAGGGATTTCTCCAGATTCTCTGAATCTTTTAATGATCTAGATGATGTGACCCCCAAATTCTTTGCAGTTGTACATTTGAGGAACGTTATTCTTAAATTATTGCACTGTTTGCCCACGCAGTCTTTTCACAGAGCGGTGAACCCCTCCCCATCTTTACTTCTGAGAGACTCCGCCTCTCTGGTATGCGCTTTTTTTTTTTCATACCTAATCATGTTACTGACTTGTTGCCAATATAATTGACCAAACTTTTATTTATTTATTTATTTTGGCGTTACACAGCTTTCAGTCTTTTGTTGCTCCTGTCCCAACTTTTTTTTTTTTTTGAAACATGTTGCTGACATCAAATTCAAAATGAGCATACATTTTGTAAAAAAACAAAAACTTTCAACATTTGATATGTTGTCTTTGTGCTATTTTCAATGAAATATAGGGTTTCCCTGATTTTGCAAATCTTCATTCTGTTTTTATTTGTTTTACACAGTGTCCCAACTTTTTTGGAATTGGGGTTGTAGCACCTTATTAAACTGCTTTGTATAATGAAACTTCAAGGCTGAAATTCCGTAGGGGTTGTCTCATCACTGTGATCAACAGATCTTTCCGTTTTGAAAGAACTCACTTCAAAACCTCCTACTTGTAGGTAACTAGTGTGGTGTATATTGGCTTCATTGGAAAATGTTTCTTCATCCAGTTAAGGATGCTTCCTTGCTGTTGCAACAGCTTGACGTTCATCTCATTATGGCCATATGATGTTATGTAAAAACATTACTCAGAGTAGGACAATTTGGGTTAAATCCCGCTGCTAGAAGTCTGTAGCCATATATCAGGTGCTTAATTGCTCGATAACGAGACTGTGTCAGATCTTACCACTCATGACGTGTCGATGAAGTTGTCCATATATAACACATTTAGAATGTCTTTGATTCATTTACTAAGCCTTGACATTGTAAACAAGGCCTTCAAATCACAGTGCACTTATCTTTGTATGTGTTCCTATACCTACAGTAAGTCACCTATATGGTTTTGGGCTCATGGATGCAGAGGCCATGGTTAAAGAAGCTGAGAGATGGAAACAAGTCCCCCCACAGCATATATGTGTGGAAAATGCAGATAAGCAAATAAGGTAGTTTCGTCACCACATCATTACATGACTCATCGACATGACAACACTTGTCTACATGAGCTTTTCTTTCTCTCGTATGCCATTTTATCCATGTCTACACGCCCAGGTTTATTTCCATTGTAAAGCAAAGTTTCCGTTTGAATTCTTCCCTCTAAAGGACGATTCGCCCAGAGCATGTTGTTCGTTCCATTTACAAGGCAACAGGCTGTACCGATAATGCAAATCACCATGTCATTTATTTGGAACATGTGGTTGTACGCATCGCCATAACCCACCCACGACGAGGAGACCTATCAATTAATTTGACTTCACCTTCAGGGACAAAGTCGCAGCTCCTTGCCAACAGGTAACCTGGCCTTGAAAAGGCCATAAAATTAAGCATTTTGATATTTTAAAGCCCTCACTGGGTTAAAGGGTAAAACATAGCTGATTTATCAGTGTAAGAACATTCCAGGCAACTTGGAAGGGAATGAACGCCCTGCTCTGGTTGTTCACTGTCTTGCAGACTGTTTGACCATTCGACGGAGGGCTTTAAAAACTGGGAGTTCATGACTACTCACTGTTGGGGAGAGAAAGCTGCTGGAGACTGGATCCTTGAGATCTATGACTCGCCTTCACAAGTCCGAAGTCAGAAAGCTCCAGGTAGTCTCACTCGGACCTTTTCTTTGCAAGTTTTCCATTGAACTGTGATTCATTATTTACTGAATAGACAAAGAATGTGCCAGATGTTTTATTTTTTTGTAACCACGCCTCACAGGCAAACTGAAGGAGTGGTCGTTGGTGCTTTATGGTACCTCGGTGCACCCGTACGCCTCCCGCAATGACAAGCCTCGCTCTGTCGTGGAGCCTCCAGTCGAGGAGTACGTCGAGGAGTATGTGGGTAAGTCAACCTTGGTCCTAACTAACTTCAGAAAGGTTGCCAGAGTTTTTGAGTAATGCATTCTGCCCACTCAAAGCAGAGTCCCGTTCTTTGATCATAGAAATCTGTCATCTCTTGTAAGGCTCCTGTGATCCAGAGTGCAGTGATAATGGCTGCGAGGGCCCTGGGCCCCATCAATGCATCAACTGCCTGCACTACTTCCTCAAGTTTAAAAACAACACCAGGTACACCACGTGTATGTGTGCATGCACATTGATACTATAATGCATTCTCTTGTGGGGAGCAAATCAGGGTGAACATTGAACAGTTTTGTCAAAATAAACGATCTGCATTCTCTTAAACTCTGGAGGCATAAGCTTATAGCGCCACAGGTTAAAAAACTTTCACTGAATAGCATGTTTCTACACTGATTTTTAAAAAGCAACTCCTCCTCATTCGATGTTAACAAGCCATGTTTTTCTCTCTCGAGTGAACCACGAAGCACACAGCAAGTTTCTTTTTAATGGGAGTGCGCAACCCAAACAAACCCGTGCCAGGAGTTTTGTGAACATGGACTGCAAATAAGTCTGCCAATAGCTTGTCTTTGTATAATTGCTTAAGAATAAAGTGCAAAACTTACCCAGTGAATTTAAAAAGAAACCCAACCACAAGGGCTGAATCTTAAAACCTTTTCTCTACTATTCATAGAAGCACTAGGTAAGGCATTTAATGGTACAGTGTTGTATTGTGAGTAACAAAGTGAATAGGAAGTCTTTTGGGATTTGTCTTGGACGATAGCAGATATTACGCTAATAATTAATAAATAATAATGGCTTTAGGAGCACCACACTAAGTTTCAGTGCTCTTACAAACTTAGAAACCCAAATCAACAGTACTTTACAAACGGAAACGTTTTGAGCAGAGATTTAAAGTTGTTTAAACTCTCCACAGTGCGGCTGTTAATTGGAACCGAATTCCAAAGTCTTGGGGCACAAACCCTAAATGTTCTGTCTCCGTAAGTCCGAGATTGATGATGGTACTGTGAGCAGACTTTGGTTAGATGAGGCTTGTAGCTTGTCAAGAGTTCTTTAATGTATTCTCGTGCTCGATCGTTGAGACCTTTTGTATGTCAAGAGGAAGGATCTTGAAATCAGTTCTCACTCTGAAAGGTAACCAGTGTAGATGTTTTAAGATGGGAGAAATGTGATCGTTCTTTGCTCTAATCACCGTTCTCGTGACAGAATTTTGCACGTGCTGGAGTTCGTCGATTTCAGACGACAGTAGTCCAATTAGTAGGCTGTTGCACAGCAAGATAAAGCTAAACCTAAGATAGTACGAGGAATGTTTGTTGTTCCACGAAATCGAGTCGTACATGAGCTGATAGCTGACAAGGCACATAGCACCGAGTTGGCTATAAGCCATGTATGACGAGATTGAGTGGAATAACTGTTTTATTCTATCCACATTGACTGACTGGATTTTGAGAAACAGTGGTTTTTTTTTTTTGCAAATTCGATCAATACAAACTTTGTACAAAATGTCTGACAATCATTTCCTCTTAGAATGTAAACAAACCGGCGAAATGACCGGAGCAATTTGTGAAAAATGCGATGATAATTCTTGAAAAAAAAAAAAAAGACACGTTCTTACCATCAAATACCCCTTTTTTTTTTTTTTTTTTAATTCTATATTTTGTTGCACTTTTAGGGTTTTGTTTTTGAGTAGAGTTTTTATTTTTGTCCTTTTGTTTATTCAGCAACACACTCCACCATTTTGTTTTTCTCTACTCATGGTATATGAGCTGATAGACTAGTAGTAGAGTAGCCCATCAGAGCGTGTAATTGCTCTATCCACGTTCACTGGATATGGGTAAATGTACTGAATTCCTGCTTAAAATTGAAACGATGGATCATAAATCCACCAGGAAAGGAGTTTAAACCAGGCTAAAACTCTTTGGAAAAACAACTACACTAGCCTATTGTGGTCTACATAGTACCTACGTAAGAAGAGTAACCAAATTCAGCATGGGTTTGTGCGTACAGCATGGCTCGCTGGTTCAAAGAGAAAATATAGAAAGATTCATTAAACACAAAACGGTACATGTTGACGACAGATGTGTATCAGGATGTCCCGAACACCTTTCGCTCACAGGTGTGTATGTTGGTGGCTGATTCTATTATCTTTGGAAAAAATTTTAAGTGGGTGCACACCTTTTTATGCCTCCGCCACCGTAAGGTGCAGGAGGCATTATGTTTTCGGGTTGAACGTGCGTGCGTCCGTCCCGAAACCTTGTGAACGCGATATCTCAAAGACTAATGAAAGGAATTTCACCAAACTTTCACCATT
>JAPFFA010000002.1:10445973-10456840 GCA_026153275.1 Sciades herzbergii | reverse complement strand
TGTGTGTGTGTGTGTGTGTGTGTGTGTGTGTGTGTGTGTGTGTGTGTGTGTGTGTGTGTGTGTGTGTGTGTTTGCAATATCTCCACCGTGTATCCAAGGTATACACGGGGTCCAAAAGTATAAGTACAAAAGCTAATAAAGCATTTTAGTCCATTGGTGTGCACACTGATTGCGGACGCTATTTGGTCATTGCATGGTTCTTGTATCTGATTTGTCTCCTGACAGGATTTCAACCATGAGCATTTACACTTGCCTTAATTTATTCCAGATTGAAATCCGATTGCAAGTCGATATGACTTCAGCTTCTTACAGTTGACATTTCTGTGTTCCTCATTTCCAACTGTTTTATGCAAATCATAGATAATTGTGGCAAACTCAGAAAAGCATGGAGGTCATGAACCGCGTCTGTTATGAGCTAATGGACTAGAAGGAGTTTTGGTTCCCAGATATGTAGATATGGGCGTATTTACTGTTCATAAGGGGAAAAAAACACACAAACAATCAAGTTCATTACTTTCTCTAACCACATGTACTAACATGTTTTAACACGCTTGCCTTGCACCACAACAATTTACTATTTCATAGTAAATCTGCCATTTACTATTACATCTTCTATTAATTAAAGAATGATCCTATGTCGTACTTTTTATTCGTGTAGAGTTAGATTTAATGTTATGGAACATCTGGAAAACAAGTTATCGCTTATGTTATAGCAGCTGTAAAAAGTTATGAAGAAAAAACACAGCTTTTATTGTTACTGGGAAACCAGAAAGTGTAAATTCCTTTAAGTATTTCATGTCATGTGTCCACTATAGAAATCATCGTGAATGAGCTGTTGTTACCAGGTACTGTAAAAAAAATAAATAAATTCCTCCACCACTTTGTCAAATTTGGAGGCAGAGTTTGCGCAGTAGGGACTTTCTGCTGCTTCACTTTGTAGAGACATTATACTGGTTTTTTTTTTTTGTACAGTCACTGGTTGTTACTATAGAACAGTGGCGAGCTGTTACTATTAGAGCTGGGACTTGAGCTCAGCCAAAACTTAGCCAGACACACCAAAAAAGCAACAGGGCAAAGGATTTTGCAAGGGATTAGCGACAGGCTGCCAGGTTGCTCTGTTGTGTGTTGTTGTCTATGTTAATTTGAAAAGTAATTAATTATTACATCGGGAAATGAATACTTAAGTCTGAATGAAAAATACTCTGGCAAGTGTGCGTGGAAGAAGAGTCTGGAAACAGAAATCTTAGCTTCTCGGTCGTTAGCCTGTGTTACTTGCTCTCGATAGCACTGGCTTGACTGCATTATTAGTATTCGCTAACACTACTGATGAACGACTCGCGGTTAAGCTTGTGTTGGCCTTCAAGAAGGTCTAGGGTGATACATTTTTGGTCCCTTCCACTGTAAATCAAAATCTGATTGGTTAATTCATCTGTCACTTCCTACATACACTACCATGGCCCTCTGTCCCAGCAATGAAGTCCTAACCAATGAGTGAGCCAGCTCTAAACCCTTCTCAGCCTAGAGACAACAAACAAAAAAATCTCATTGGATAACTCTATTTTAATGTTTTCAGGACAGTAACCCTTTCATTTCTGAAGAAAATTTGGTAGAAAATAAGGCCGAATTAGAAGAGAATAATTATAATGAAATTATGAAAGAATGAAAGAAAGTAAAGATAACATTTGAAATACTGATATGTTTTGGCCTTCTCTGAAGGCCTAGAAGGTCCTGACAGTTCCCCTGTGATATAGAAACACTAAAAGGAGTTCGTTAACGTAAAGTGTACAATGTGATTTGAATTACAGGTATAGAAAATTAATTAACACCTTCTGACCAATCAGATTCAAGAATTGGACTCTGTAATGAGTAGTGCAGTGGGTCATATTCCTGCCTTCCAACTTCAGGGTCTCATATGTGTGTGAATGTGTGTTCATGGTGCCCGGCGATGGACTGGTGTCCCATCTTGGGTGTATTCCTGCCTTGTGACCAGTGTTCCCAGAACAGACTCCAGATCTAACACAAGCCTGACCAAGATAAAAATGCTTCCTGGAAATGAATGAATGAATATTTTGATTCAACACTATTCTGACAGATAATCTGTTAAAGATGGACAATATAGAAAAAAAGTGCCAGTGTGTGCTAACAAGAATGGCATTCAGCAGATGTTCCAAGCATATGCCTACCTGACAAAGATCAAACCCGCACCGCTGCTTTCAAACAGTGAGAGGAAATGGGTTTGTTCTCCTGATTCGAAAACACAGGAGGGCGGTGCCTCTGAGAACACTCTGGAGTTTCTATTAATTCCATCTGTGCTTATGTGTGTATTGGATGGAAACTATTATGGAGCCCCCCAAACTTGTTAGGCCCTAAGAGGTGTGTGTGTGTTTGTGGTTTGCACACAGGCTGACTCATAGAAGCACAGCCCATTAGTAGACGCCCCCAGCCCAAAACAGAACAGTGTCTTTCCCACTTCTCTGACTCCCTCACTCCACTCCATCTAACCGTTTCACTGGAACTTCATCTCACAGTAGGTACCGGTTTCTCTCCTGTCACTGCATTCACACACTCCAGCTGCATATTTCTGCATTCGCTTCACTAGCTAACACATACCATGCATGCTATCACGTTTCGAATGACTTCCTTTGTGCATGTTTACTCGATCCAAATCTCTGCTCTTGTATATTGAGAAATGAGACTTTAATATCCTCATGTGAACTGTGGCAGCTAGCACAGCCTGATCTGCTAGATTCCAAACACAGAGTGTATGACTTACAAATGGGATACAAACCCATATGCTGAGCAGTGTTGTATGTGTGCCATTGTTTTATTCACTAGTGTCATATTTTCCAAGCTGCATTGTAGAACTGAACTAAACTGAATGCCAGTGTTAGGGTGAACACTGAGTTCATTTAACTCTGGAATAGCTGTACATTTCTCTCTAGCAATCTAATTTTGAATTTTATCATGCATTATTTAATGTCATTTCATCACTTGACCAAGGTGCTGGGTTTGTTCTGTTATATATGACATGAATTATGTAGTAAATATAATATTATTCTTGAGACACTGTTTTCAAGTGTGTATCGTGTAATCACTACAGTATTATTGTTTAATATGATAAAAAGTTTCTTTAATGTGATCCATTGTGATTCAGTATTGTGGAAACATTTAATTCCTCTACAGTAAGTGCTTTATCCTGGTCAGGGTTGTGGTGCATCTGGAACCTGTCCCAGGAAAATTGGGTGTAAGGTGGGAAAACACCCTGGATGGACTGCCAGTGTATCACAGGGCATCATGCTATTATGCAAGCAGTGCAGATTAGTAAATTGAGCTTTGAAGAGTGGAAGGCCACACCTCATTGTGACTGACTGGTGCAGAAGCCACACCTCCTTCACTGGAACTGACAGCCTTAGAGTTTATGATTTCTTCACTGGGACTTAAGGTCACACCGCCTTCATTAGGTTAGTGGGACAAAAAGCCACACCTCCTTCACTGGGACTGACAGATACAGAGGCCACACCTCCTTCACTGGGACTGACAGATACAGAGGCCACACCTCCTTCACTGGGACTGACAGCTTTATAATTCATACCTTCTTCACTGGGACTGAAGGTCACACTGCCTTCACTAGGTTAGTGGGACAAAGAAGCCACACCTCGTTCAATGTGACTGACAGACACAGAGGCCACACCTCCTTCACTGTGATTGACAGATACAGAGGCCACACCTCCTTCACTGGAACTGACAGCCTTAGAGTTTATGAGTTCTTCACTGGGACTGAAGGTCGCACTGCCTTCATTAGGTTAGTGGGACAAAAAGCCACACCTCCTTCATTGTGAATAACAGACACAGAGGCCACACCTCCTTCACTGGGACTAACAGATACTGAGGCCATACCTCTTTCACTTGGACTGACAGCCTTAGAATTCATGCCTTCTTCACTAGGACTGAATGTCAAGTTGCGTTCATTAGGTTAGTGGGACAAAGAAGCCACACTTCCTTCACTGTGACTGACAGATACAGAGGACACACCTCCTTTACTGGGACTTACAGGCACTGAGGCCACATCTCCTTCACTGAAACTGAGAGCTTTAGAGTTTATGACTTCTTCACTGGGACTGAAGGTCGCACCGCCTTCATTAGGTTAGTGGGACAAAAAGCCACACCTCCTTCACTGGGACTGACAGATCCAGAGGCCACACCTCTTTCACTGACAGCCTTACAATTCATACCTTCTTCACTGAGACCGAAGGTCACACTGCCTTCACTAGTTTATTGGGACAAAGAAGCCACACCTCGTTCAATGTGACTGACAGACACAGAGGCCACACCTCCTTCACTGGGACTGACAGATACAAAGGCCACACCTCCTTCACTGTGACTGACAGATACAGAGGCCACACTTCCTTCACTGGAAATGACAGCCTTAAAGTTTATGACTTTTTCACTGGGACTGAAGGTTGCACTGCCTTCATTAGGTTAGTGGGACAAAAAGCCACACCTCCTTCACTGTGACTGACAGATACAGAGGCCACACCTCTTTCACTGGGACTGACAGCCTTAGAATTCATACCTTCTTCATTAGGACTGACTGTCACACTGCGTTCATTAGGTTAGTGGGACAAAGAAGCCACACCTCCTTCACTGTGACTGATAGATATAGGGATCACACCTCCTTTACTGTGACTTACAGACACTGAGGCCACACCTCCTTCACTGGGACTGACAGCCTTAGAATTCATACCTTCTTCACTAGGACTGAATGTCACCCTGCCTTCACTAGGTTAGTGGGACAAAGAAGCCACAACTCCTTTATTGGGACTGACAGATACAGAGGCCACACCTCCTTCACTGTGACTGACAGCCTTAGAATTCATGGCTTCTTCACTGGTACTGAAGGTCACACTGCCTTAACTAGGTTAGATGGACAAAGAAACCACACCTCCACTCCTGTGACTGACAGATACAGAGGCCACACCTCTTTCACTGTGACTGACAGAAACAGAGGCCACACCTCTATCACTGGGACTGACAGACACTGAGGCCATGCCTCTTTTACTGGGACTGAGAAGCAAGGCAATGGTTTGATGACATCAACTATATTTCTGGATGTTTCCAATGGTAACAGTGATCATCAGAACTGTGAGTAGGCTAGCTCCTAATGTGTTTCCTCATTATTATAAAGTGCACTATGTACTGTAAAATGTAATGCACAATATGGCCAATAGGAAGCTATGCTATGTAAGAGTCACCCAGTGGTCCAGCTCGGTAGCTAGTGCCCCTGAAGTTTAGCTAATCTGGATTGTCTAGGCTCCGGTTTCCCCCACAGTCCAAAGACATGCAGGTTAGGCTAATTGGTGGCTCTAAATTGACCGTAGGTGTGAGTGTGAATGGTTTTTTGTCTCTATGTGTCAGTCCTGCAATGATCTGGTGACTTGTCCAGGATGCACCCTACCTCTCACCCATAGTCAGCTGGGATAGGTTCCAGCTTGCCCGCAACCCTGCACAGGATAAGTGGTTATGGATAAATGGATGGATTGTCTAGTTTATTTATATTACAGTGCACAAATATCCATCTTGTGTAGGGTCTTTGCTGAAGCAATGATCACATTAATTATGGATAGCTGCCAACAATGCTAACAAGAAACCATTAGCGGGATAATCAACCACAGAGATCCTGTCTGCTGGTTTTCTATTAGCTCTCAAGGCCAAGGGTCATGAATTCACAGGCCAAATCTGACCTAGATAAAGTCGGGATGAAGCAAAGGCACCCTCTACCAGAAGCTGATGCATATCTGAGAAGAAGAAGCCTTTATTTTGTACCCTCAAGCAACATCTTTTCACATCCTCCATCCTTTTCCCTTCAGTGAAATAGCTTTTGATTAATTTGGTCTGGCCACTGTTTTAGCTGATAAAGCATCTCCTGTATTACCACAGTAAAGGGTCAAAAATGATAAATGTTATGGATTTTATGATGTGAGCTGGGGTTGGACCGTCATGGGACAGGTTAGTTTTATCCTACTGATGCTGTGTTGTTGCAGTAATAATTCTGCTCAGTACGAGAGGAACCACAGGTTCAGACATTTGGTGTCTGATTTGGTGTATGCATTTGGTATGGAAGAGTGGCACAGTGGTGTAGTGGTTAGCACTGTCACCTCACAGCAAGAAAGTTCTGGGTTCAAGCCCAGTGGCTGACAGGGGCCTTTCTGTGTGGAGTTTGCATGTTTTCCCTGTGCATGTGTGGATTTCCTCTGGGTGCTCCGGTTTCCCCCACAGTCCAAAGACATGCAGGTTAGGCTAATTGGTGGTTCTAAATTGACCATGAGTATGAATGGTTGTTTGTCTCTATGTGTCAGCCTTGCAATGATCTGGTGACTTTTCCAGGGTGTACCTCACCTCTTGCCCATAGTCAGCTGGGATAGGCTCCAGCTTGCCCGTGACCCAGCACAGGATAAGCGGTTACAGATAATGCATGGATTTGGTATGGAGATAAAGCTAAAATATGTCTAGCATGATCTTTTGTAACATTAGTCCAAAAGTAATGAGAACGGCCACATACATGGCTATACAGTAAATCTGAGTATACATCAAATACAAAAAAAAAATCAAATATGCCTGGGTTTTTCCCTCATTACTCCTTTACCAACAAGTTGATTGACTCGATATTGAAGATGGAATGCTATGTTGAGCATTACTCAGTTTTATTTGTACTTCAAGCAGTGGCCTGCATCTGTACAGCCTTTAATACAATGTTGAAAGAAATGCATAGTTAATTTCATGAATGTGTAATTTCTACTTTCTCATGTGACTTTTGTAAATCATTACAAGCACAGTTTCGCTAACTCTTTTCAGGGAGAAGTAATTAATGCATGTTCAAAAAGTTGCTTGACGTCACCAGATGATACGTATCACAGACTGATTTGCATATTCACTGATTGTTTTTTGACCAGAATAAAGAAAAGATTATAACGTATTTCTTATAGATGAAGCAATGGTAGTGATTCAGGAAATAGACATAAAGGAAACAATTACAGATGGAATGACTTCCTTTTATTACTTGTATATATTGCCAAGAAGAACATAGAAGTGTATGTGTGAGACAAACATGAGTGACCAATGGTTGGTCAATAGTGATCAATGATTGTTCATTGAGAACAATGGTGATCGATGATTGGTTCTTGAGAACAATGGTGATCACTGATTTGTCGTTGGGAACAATAGCGATTAATGATTAGCTGTTGGGGAAAATAGTGGTCAGTGATCGGTCATTGAGAACAATAGTGATTAGTGCTTGGGTGTTGGGAAGTAATCATGATCAGTGATTGGTTGTTGGGAGCAATGTTGACCAGTGTTTGGTTATTGGGGATAATGGTGATCACTGATTGGTCTTTGGGAACAATGGTAATTAGTGATTAGTTCTGGGGAACAACAGTGGTCAGTGATTGCTCATTGGGGATAATTGTAATCAGTGAATGGTCATTGGGAACAATCGTGACCAGTGATTGGTCATTGGCAATAATATTGATTAGTGATTGGTCCTTGTGAGCAATGTTGGCCAGTGTTTGGTTGTTGGGGATAATGGTGATCATTGGTTGGTCATTGATAACAATATTGATCAGGGATTGGTCTTTGGGAACAATAGTGATCAGTTATTGGTCATTGGGAATAATACTGATTAGTGATTGGTTGTTTGGAACAATTTTGACCAGTGTTTGATTGTTGGGGATAATGGTGATCACTGATTGGTCACTGATAACAATAGTGATCAGGGATTGGTCTTTGGGAATAATATTGATTAGTGATTGGTTGTTGGGAACAGTGGTGTCCAGCATTTGGTTGTTGGGTATAATGGTGATCACTGATTGGTCTTTGGGAATTATGATGATTAGTGATTTGGTCATTGGGAACAACAGTAATCAGGTATTGGTCTTTGGGAACAATATTAATTAGTGATTGTTCCTTGTGAACAATAGTGATCAGTGATTGTTATTAGGAGTATAGGCTAACACAAACAGAATTCAGTCAGGTTTTACACACAGGTGGTCACCAGATCTAGTTGGCAACATTATACAATCCTTCAGCTTGTACCTGCCATCTCACTTAATTTAACATTTTACATCCTGTACATGGTTTTCATAATTTGTTTCAGCCCTGCCCCCTCAATTCTGTGGAACCATCCACACCATGCCCCTCAAAATGTTATTTACAATCGTGAATTTATTTTTGCTAGGTTTATAATGCATACAAACCTTATTACTGCAGTTATGTTAGTTGTTTCTGGAAAATCACTCCATACAGATGTGCTGCTTCCAATCAGTAAATCTTTACAGCTCTTTGCACTCTTTAGTCTATAATAATATCATATCTTAGTTCTAAAATTCCCAACGACTAGAAAACATGATAACTTTTGTTAGGATCTGTACGTCAGGTGGATTTATAGCAGTATAAGCATCAGAGTATTAAAAGTAAATATTTGCCAGAGTTGTTAACCAAACTCACATGCAGTCTTACGTAACACTGGGCCTTGCCCACAGCGTCGTTCCTTTTCCATATGGTCAGGGTGAGGGTTATTGTTAGTTAAACCTTTGTAAGGTTTGGTTCTAATAATATTTCAAGGCTGATGTCATTTATAGCATTTTTTTTTTCAGTTATTACCGCTTGATGATAATGAGGAAGTCGAATACCTTCCCTAAATTGGACAATCTTGATGACTGTGGACAGTTACATGTGCTGTCTGTGCTGCTGTAATGGCTCTGCTTTTGGCAGGTAGGATGAGGGAAGTGTGTATATGTGGGCCTTCTCTTCTCGTCTCTTCTCTTCTCTTCTTTTTTAGGAGTCTTTGGAAATACATTCTCTACAAACACATGACTCACACAAACTTCGGGTACTAGTCTGAGTTACACTGCCTCCTTCCAAACCACTGAATTATTAAAAAGCTGCTGACTCCTACAACTCTAGAGATCCGGAGACCTTCACAAACAGCCGTCCTTCACACACACACACACACACACGAACTGCTAAATCGCTGAGAGAAGTAATCATGTATATCTCATACATGTCTCGTTGGAGATACACGGTATGTGTGCACACGTGTGTTTATCTGTGTGTGTGTGAGTATACCAACAACAAACAACACATGCTGCAGGAATCATGAAGCCCGTCACCTGAACTCTCAGTTACATAACGTCTCTCCTGCAGGCCATGCTGCTGTGTGAGCTTACAACTGAAACCCTTCACCTGTGGGAGAACTGCTTTATGTTCTGTGTCTTAGAAACATTAAACAGAAACTATTCGGTCTACTTTAAGACAAATAATCCTGTTTACAACCCTGCTTTGTTTACATTTTTGTCCTTGGGGAATTTTTCGAGTTAATCCAGGTTAACATGTCAATGACATGTTTAGAGTGTTATTCCTTCAGGTTATGCCTAATTCAGATATTTATCATAACATATACAGTACGCTCAAACTCAGTGCTGAGAACCAGCATTCTTTTGCTATGTTGGGTTTGACAGCCAGCCAAACAAAGCATAATTTTCATAATTTTTCAATCAAATCTTTATCTACTGCATCTGTAGCACATTTGTGAACCAAGAGCAATACTTTCTGTTTGTACAGTAGAAATAAGGGCAGATGTGGCTTTACTGGGGTCCATAACAGAGGCTGGAATACCAGTGGGTAAAAGCACACAAGGGTAGTAATCCATGATCATAAGTCAACACATAAGCAAGTATCAAAAAAGGAAACAAACAACCCCCCCACAAAAGCTCTGACAAAAATACACAACAAGCCTTTATGACAAGTAAGCAAAACAGCAAAATAACGAGAAGGGCACATGGTAAAGAGCATACCTCCACCAAACCACATGATATCAACATCAAAATCAAACCACTTGAACTTAGGATAATATTAAAGCTGTACACCAAATTTCATCCAAATCCGTTCACTACTTTTTGAGTTATGCTGGGAACAGACAGAAACATCCTGGATCCGCATACATATCTGGAGTTGCATTAAAATGCAATCAATTGTTCCTTGGCCCATGGCCCACCTTCCCTCAAAATTTCATCAAAATCCATTCACTACTTTTTGAGTTATGTTGGGAAAAGTCAAACAAACAAATAAACTAGAAGGGCACTCGGTAGAGTGCATAACTCTGCCGAACCACATATTATCAACATCAAACTCAAACCACTTGAACTTAGGATAATACTAAAGCTGTACACCAAATTTCATCCAAATCCATTCACTGCTTTTTGAGTTACATTGGGAAAAGTAAGGAAAAAATCCTGGATCCACATATCTATCCGGATTTGCATCAAAATCTAATCAATTGTCCCTTGACCCATGGCTCACCTTTCCTCAAAATTTCATCAAAATCAGTTCACTCTATTTTGAGTTATGTTGGGAAAAGACAAACAAATAAACAAATGGAGGCAAAAATATAACCTCCTCCAACAAAGCTGGCAGAGGTAATGAAGGGTTTTACACAGAACAGGTGAATACATTAAAGTTCTATCTGAAATTTGGTCATTCTGATATATATAAAAACAGGCCATTCTGTGGCTGGGAAGTTATTTAATTTGAGGAGATTCCCTAGCAAATAATGGGCATGAAATTGCTCGCTTTACACAATCAAGCAGACAGAGGAAGTCCGTGTGTGCATGTGCAGGTTTACCTTCTCCTTTTGGGTTTCACAGCAGCTGGCATCCACAGTTTTGCATTACTGACATCTACAGGTTTACCTTTGACCGTGCACTGACAGTTCCATGATTCTGTCGCTAAACGAGTAACTGATCACACCGAGGTGCTCGCTGACTGCCGATATTTATTAGTTTGGTCCTGTGTTTCCTTTCCTTCGCAACATAAC
>JAPFFA010000002.1:10384308-10395479 GCA_026153275.1 Sciades herzbergii | reverse complement strand
CCTAACCCTTACCTCATGCACACTACCAGTAGACAACTTAAGTGTTTTGTACCTTAAGTTACAATGAAGTTATAAAGTTAAGAATTCACAAAATAACAACAGATACTCCGGATTAAGAACATATTCATTTTCTTTAAATTCCTAGTTGTAATATCCATATCCTAATTTTGTGATCTTGTATGAGAAAACAGTTGCAAGAGCAAGATATAAACACAAAATCTATGATTTTCCCTGGTAAAATAACTCTTTCAGGTGCTGGTATGGTCGTTAGCTAGTTTTGTGGTTATTAGCTAGCTACCAAATTCATATAGCGTCAGTATTAAAGTAAAATTTCAGAATGTCCAGATACATGAATGTTTTTGGATGCACAACTAACAACAGTTAGCTTTCAGTGTTTAACAATTCGTGTAAATCTTTATCAATGAGCCACCTTCAGTGAAATAATTTACAAAAATGCACTTGATTGGCTGCAACATACATAAAAACAGAGGATGTGCTACATAATTGATGGTCACTGAACTATGACCATCCTACAATATTGTTTGAGTGCTTGGGAAGAAAAGGCTACACCAAGTTATTTTTCACTTTGCTGCTTTCTACAAGGTTATCTGCTCTCTCCCGAGTCCCTCATTCTCTCCCTAGGCTACAAAACAGACATATACAGTATTTAGGTGGCTGCCAGTATACTTCCTGGAACATAACACTCACTATATGGTCAAGAGTTAGTGGATACTTGACAACCACAATCATATGTGAGTTTTGAACATCCCATTCCAGATGTATTCCCTGCTTTGCTGTTATAATATCTTCCACTCTTCTGGGAAGGCTTCCCACTAGATTCTGGAGCATGGCTGTGGGAATTTTCTCATTCAGCCCAAAGAGAACTAATGAGGTCAGACAGTGATGAGGAGTCTTGGGGTGCAGTCAAGTCTCCAGTTCATCCCAAAGATGTTCAGGAGTTCAGTCAAGGCTCTGTGCAGGACACACAAGTTCTTCCACTGTGACCTTGCCAAAACATGTCTTCAAACATAGAGCTTGCTTTGTGCATGGGGGCATTGTCATGCTGGAAGAGGTTTGGGCCACTTGGTTCCAATGAAGGGAAGAGCCAATGTGATGCGAGTGCGATGGTCCACAAACTTTTGACCATGTAGTGTAATGTTTGGGAAATTGAGGTAAAATATCGCACAGCCTAATTTGTAGTAAGAATTTGAAAATGTTCAGGTTCAGAGCAGAGTACAGTTCAACCCTGGACTGAAATTCCTGGCAGGGGCCTTAGGCCAATCCTAAAGACTCTCAAACTGGCATAGTATGAAGTTTTTCCTTTCTCACTGATTCAAGTACAAAACACATACAAATCAATAATTCACTTGAGTGATTTGTCTGGTAAGAAACAACTTGGTGTTAACTAACCAAGTGAGCTACAAAGAAGTGAACACCACCTCCATTATCAACAGTGTATAAACAAGGGCTATTTAGCTGGCTAGCAAATGGCTTATCAGGCATGTTGGCAATAGAGGAAAATCTTCACTTTGGGCACTTGTCTTCAGAACTAGAGTTTAGGATTGCTGATTGATTTAGGATGTAGAGTTGTATGTAAATAGCGTGCAAGTTGTGAATCTGTAGCTTTCACGTAAAGGTCCATTCATGAGATGTCCATTCAGAATGGTTTCTCCAGGAACCTGGTAAAGATCTGATATCCCTTTCCTTCTTCTGGTGTTCTTTGGAAGGAGGGTAATAGTTTCTTTTTTTTAAGCTTGCTTTTTAGCTCATCCGGCCATAAGCCAGGTTGGATGAGCTTATGTGATCACGCGTTGTCCGTCCATCATCTATCATCATTGTCCGTCCACAATTTTAAAAAATCACTATTCCTCCTACAGGATTGATAGGCTTTTGATCAAATTCACACATAATGTTCCCCAGGTGGCTGTGCATAAAACTTGTCAAGATGGTGGTGCCACATGTCATATTTATGATTTTATGGGCATCTGAAACTTTTGGGTGATTCGTCACATTAAAGGCTACTCTTCATAAACTGCTGGAGCATTTTCTCTGAAATTCACCCAGACGACTCTAAAGACATATTCCAACAAGAGTTGTTCACCAGGTGGCGCCACCTGCCATGGATGCGGCTACACAGGGGTCACATACAATTTCACGAAAATCACTACTCCTCCAGGAGTGATCAGATTTCGATCAAACTCATACGGAATGTTCCCCAGGTTGGTACGTGTAAAAGTTGTCAAGATGGTGGTGCCACCTATCATATTTAACATTTTATGGGCGCTTGAAAATTTTGGGTGACTCGTCATACCAAACACTTTGTTCATAAACTGCTAGGATTTTTTTCACTGAAACACACCCAGAAGACTCTAAAGACATATTCTAACAAGAATTGTTCGCCAGGTGGTGCCACCTGCCATGGATGTGGCTACACAGGGGTCATGTAAAATTTCACAAAAATCGCTACTCCTCCCACAGGATTGATCAGATTTCAAACTTACAGACAACAACGATGGCCTCATTGAGGCTATTTTCTAAAGTGAATAAGGTGCTAGACAACGCATGGAAATCTACAAATCTGCAGTTACCTTTAAAATGGTTTCACAGCAGTACTAATCTGGGATTTAAAAAAAAAAAAATTTAATAATAAATAAATGAATAAATAAATGAATGTTTGCTTGCTTTTCATTCACCTAGTCCTTACAAATCTTATCTTCGAAAATCTCTATGAAAGGATCATTGTTGTAATATTAATGGTATTAAATCCCAACAGTTTTAACACAGTTTACTCTTCTGATTTTTTTCTTTTTTTTTCTCTTTTCTTTCTTTTCCCAGAGCCAGAAATCGACTGGCAAGAAAGTGAGTAATCAGCTTTATAAAAACATGTCGACAACCTTTAAGCATGTTTTGTCATGTCAAGAATTATCCAATCCATTTTTATGATCTGATGCTTTCTTCTTGCTTTGACAAGCAGCTCAGAAATTCCCACATAAAGTCTGCAGAGTGACGCTGTAATCTCACAGCAGCATTATGTCCATGTCAATCTGTACATGAGGAATAAAAGTGTAGTTTGCTAGTACTGTGATTGTTACATTATTATACACCCTGCAAATTTGATATAACTGTGTAGTATATAATTATATGAAATTGTATTTGATGTGCACTTGAAATTTTTTTTATCTTGGTACAGGGAGGCTGAATACCACTCCGCCTGTAGAGTCGATTCAGGAGGACGGACATGGACCTGGAAAAGACCCCTTCACCCTCACGCAGCATGGAGCGCTTCCTGATTGGTGAGAAATAATCTCAAAATTATTTTATCACTGAGTTCTAGCTATATTTTTTACTCTCTAGAAGTAGCAACAAATGCCCCATTGACCCTGACCCTTCAATAAGATTTACAGCAATACAATTCTATTTTAGGGTGGAAGTCTACATAGGACTAAAATCATATTATTGGTTTAAACTTGCTTCAAACATGATCGACTGAGCCTGCCTTTAAATTAAACTTATCATGTTTAGTACACGTTATCATTTCTATGGAAACAGGTCGTTCACAGAGTTCCCATAGACATGAAACATTATCTAAACATAATAATAGCTGTAATAAAAAAACAAGTAAAAATATGGCGTTATTTAACAAATCAAAACATATATTTAACAGGTATTCCACTAAATCAAGTCATACATGAGATGATAGCCGACGAGGCGCATAGCACCGAGTTGGCTATAAGCCATGTATGACGAGATTGAATGGATTAACTGTTTTATTCTCTCCACAGTCACTGGATTTTGAGAAACAGAGCGTTTTTATTGTTATTTTTTGCAAATTTGATAAATAAAAACTTTATACAAAATGTCCGACGAAATAATTTCCACTTAGAATATAAACAAATCATCCAAATGACCATAGCAATTTGTGAAAAATGCGATAATAATAATTCTTGAAAAATAAAAAATATACGTTCTTACCATGAAATACTTTCATTCCATATTTTATTGCTTTTTTTATATTTTTTGGGATTCTGTTTTTGAGTAGTTTTTATTTCATCCTCAGTTGGTTCAGCAACACACTCCGCTATTTTGTTTTTCTCTACTCATGGTATATGAGCTAATAGCCTAATAGTAGAGTAGCCAATCAGAGCGTTGCTTTGCTCATGTCCAGTGAATGTGGATAGAATAATTGTCGAGATGATGAAACTTTGAGGTGTTTATTTCACATTTATGGAAGGGGACGCTGTGAGTGCTTTGTAACAGAAGGAAAGCTGTAACGTTAGGTTTTCCACCATGGGAAAGTCCTCAGTGTGGAGAACTTGTGTTTTTTCGGTACAAAGACAAACGGCAGGGGTTTTTTTTGTATTATTAACTTCAAAAGTGTAAGAAAGAGATAGAAAGTGAGGCTAGTGAAGGAGCGACTGTTCAGAGTTGCTATAACGTAGGTGATAACAGGAACGAACCAGTTTCTGGACGTTCCATAACTTTAAATGTGACACTATTGGTGTTGTTATTGTTGTTTAATACATTTTAAAATGTAACTACTGGCAAATTACTGTCATATAAAAATATATTTTGATAGGCATCATATGAGTGTATGGACAAGCCATCCATCCATCCTTGTCTGAAATGGCTGAAACACGCACATCAACACAACAGTGTTACGCAACTGTGTCGTTACCGTAAAGTAACACCCAAACATAAGCATAAATAGTGCCTTATTCACATGCTGAGCTAAGCTATTACGAAACACAAGCACACATGCAGTCACACAATCAGCAGTTTTTGGAATGTAGCGCAAGGTAGGTGAAGGGGAGGAGAAGAAAAAGAGAAAAAAGAAAATACAAGAACCAGAAAAGTGACTGCAGGCAGATTATGATCAGTTGCTGCAGGCTCTGACAATGGGAATGTGATAAAGTATCTGCGTATTCGGGGGTGGGGTGTGTTTCAGGGCTGACCTGGGCAATGTAGTAAAGATTCCAGAGCCGAAGAGCATTTTCGACTTTGAGCCAGGACAAGAAGACACAGCAGAGGAACGTGAGCAGGTAAGAGGCTTTTCTTGGGGAAAATTAATCCACTTTTAACATTTGTGAATGCAGTTTATACAGTAGTAGATTTTTAAATGTGTGTCATTGTTACAGTATCTATACTGTATATAGATGTCGATATATAGATATCACCAAACCCACTCCAGAAAATGATTTCATGGGCATCAAAACATTCTTCTTTTTAAAGGAATACACTTCCATTTTTGAAACCTAATCTCTATTTATTGCATCTGTAGCATGTGTAATTCTTTTGACATATTTCCTTGTAGAAAAAAAACAACAACAATGGACAACCTGTTGATGGGAGACGTTCTTATAATTGTAAATAAATAAATAAATAAATAAATAAGCTGCACATATTCGATTCTCGCAACAGGACTGAATAAGACAGACATGAAGGAAAGTCTATACGCAATACACCAAAAAGTAATTGTGGTTACTTTCCAGATGACCACTGAGTAAACAGTTGTTCTGTTCTTTGCCCAATTTTGGAAAATGTGTCGAAATTTATATGTCATACTCATACACGAGCTACATATATGGCCGTAAAGATTGCGTGGAAAAACACTGACGAACTCCTTTAATCCCTTAAATTCCCAGAAACCATGAGTAACTACAGTGCATGCCTTTCCTAAGAGTTTCAATGTAGTTACTAAATAATTCATAATAGCTCCTGAATGATGTGTTTTAATGTGAGTAACTGATTAATAAGCAAGGACTTCAGTTAATAAACCCGACTGCATGCTATAAATATGTATATTTCTATCACTTCAACGGGTTCTTAACAGTGTCTGTAAACAACCGTGTTCTTGCCATTTTCAGTACAACTTTGTAACGCATCGCTTGGGTCAACATGTTGAAAGCTGCGCTTTGTTGCTGACTGCTGGCATTCAGATTCAGTATGTGGGTTCAGATTTAGCCCTTTCACACCAAAAACAAAGAGAGAGATACTGTAGGAAAGAAACTTCCTTTAAGGATTAGTTTTTGTCTGCGTTTACAAACGCCTAAATGTTCCTAGCAGAGATTTGTAAATGTGGTCGTTTGTCTTGAGACACGCCTTTCCATGTTTCTTTATCACGGCAGCTTGGAGAAATACCAATGCATAACTCTAGTTACTTGTGATTGCTCATAAACAAAGTCTTGAATATCAAAAGCATACAGTAGATCCAGATACATCATCGCATGTTTCATTTCAACCGACAGCCACACCTTACTGAGGAGATATTTGAGAACCTGTGTGGCATTTGTGTGGAACTTGTGAATTCGTGCGCTTGAAATTCTCTCTTGTTTGTGTCGTGAAATCACAGTTAGTATGCCATTAGGAGATATGAGTCCTGAGCTTGGCAGCATGGTGGTGTAGTGGTTAGCACTGTTGCTTCACAGCAGGAAGGTTTTGGGTTCGAGCCCAGTGGCCGATGGGGGCCTTTCTGTGTGGAGTTTGCATGTCTCCCCGTGTCTGCATGGGTTTCCTCTGGGTGCTCTGGTTTCCCCCACAGTCCAAAGACTTGCAGGTTAGGCTAACTGGTGGCTCTAAATTGACCGTAGGTGTGAATGTGTATGTGAATGGTTGTGTGTCTCTATGTGTCCCTGCGATGACCTGGTGACTTGTCCAGGGTGTACCCCGCCTCTCACCCATAGTCAGCTGGGATAGGCTCCAGCTTGTGACCCTGCACAGGATAAGTGGTTATGGATAATGAATGGATGGAGTGCGGAGTTTAAATGTTATAACAAAGGCTGACTAGTTATCTAGCTAGCACATAACCAATTAGGAGATTTACATAGACAGTGGAACAAGTACAAAAGTGGCAGCGGCAACAAGACTGTTGGAAATGTCAAGATTTTCCACAGATATGTTAGTAAATGTAGCAAAGCAAGAGAACAGTCACCTTATCCTGCCTTGAACCCAGGTCGACAGGGTACCAAACCTGCACCCTGACCATGAGACCAAAGAGCCAGGCTCATTGGTATGCCAGTCAGAGTACATACTCAACTGTAGTGACAGGCACTCCAACACATTGCCCTCCCCTTTGGGAGGGGGACGCACCCATGCACTTCATGTGCACAGGCGTCCCTCATGCATCCACTAGCCATACTTCTCTCATACCAGGATGTCCCACACACTCATGCTTCACCCATCTCTGGGGTCCCTCGCACAGGGGCCACCTATCCTGGGGGTCCCTCGTACGGCTCACACACAGGCCACACCTCCAATGGCCTCCGGGCAAGCCATCCCACTGGCACCATCTGTAGCAAAGCAAGAGAACAGTCACCTTATCCTGCCTTGAACCCAGGTCTACAGGGTGCCAAACCTGCAGCCTGACCACAACACCAAAGAGCCAGGCTCATTGGTATGGCAGTCAGAGCACATACTCAATTGTAGTGACGGGCATTCCATCACAGTAAATTAAGTAAAGTAAGATTCAGCATGACTAACGTTACATGGTAATTATACTTAGCACTGACCGCTAACTGAACTTCCATGGATTCTGCCCTGTTGAGAAATGTCAACATTGTGTCATCAGTTCTGTCGTCAATAGGCCTACCACATGAGTGAGCTGTTCATATGGAAAAATGCACTGAACATGACCCCAATGGAGGGAAGTTAGTTAGTTATGGCTGGGTTCTTGCCCAAACTGATAATCACATCATCAATTTTTCTTTGGCTAATCAGACACAAGGTATGCCACCACTCTTGCCAGAGCAGTTGGGGGTTATGCGCCTTGCTCAAGGGCACTTCAGGGAATCGAACCAGCAACCTTTTGGTCCCAAAGCTGTTTCTCTAACTATTGAATCCAGTATCTCATTCTACCTGTTTGGTTGGAATGAAAACCTACATCCTACTTTTTAGCATGTAAAGTTCGAATATTCCTACATTAATTAACATAGCATGGCTTTTGGTTTTGTTTTGTTTATTTGTTTTTTTAGACATGAGTCAAGGCAAGTTTATTTGTAAGTCATAATAAAAACCAAATGTTCATTAAAGTGGATAGAACAGATACACGCAAGAAGGGGAATTGAAATACAAGTAGCCCAAGGGATATGACAGTCAAAGAGGAGAATACTGCTGGAATGAAAGACAAAAAGTATAGAAAGTACAGAAGGAAGAAGAACTGGAATTCAGTGGACACTATGGAATCAGTTGGACGATTTGGACTTTGCCGATGATGTTGCTTTACTGGTGCATAATTACAATCAAAAGCAAGATAAGATCACCCAAGTGGAGGAATCAGCAGCAAAGCTTGGCCTTTCTGAAAAAAGTCCATGAGAATGAACACCACCAGTAACAATCCCATAATGTTGGAGAAGGGAGCCATTGAAGATGTTCCATCATTTATGTACCTGGGAAGCATTGTTAGCACTAATGGAGGAACAGATGAAAGCGTTAAAGCCAGAATAGAAAAAGCCAGAGCAGCATTTAGCATCTTGCAGAAGATATGGAAGTCAAGGGGCATAACAACATCGACCAAACTGCGAATTTTCAATACTAATGTCAAAACTGTCTTACTTTATGGATCTGAAACTTGGCAGACTTCAAGGACCATCTTAAAGAAAGTCCAAGCATTTATCAACAAGTGGCTTAGAAGGATTCTGAGAATTTGGTGCCTGGAAACCATCAGAAACGAAGATCTATGGGAGATAATGGGCCAAGAACCAGCTAAAAGTATCATCAGCAGAAGGAAGTGGTTATGGATTGGCCACACTCGACGAAAGCCAAAGGAAAACATCACCAAACAGGTACTGGGATGGAACACATCAGGAAAACATCATTGTGGAAGACCAAGTCATACATGAAGAAGAGAGATGGTGGCAGAGGGCTACAACCTGAAAAGACTAGAAAAGATGGCCCATAATTGTGTTCGATGGAAGCAAATTGTTGATGGCCTATGCTACACCATGGGGTAGAAGGGTGATGATGATGATGATGATGATGAAAGGCAAAACAGATCTCGCCTGAGTTTCCCAAAAGCATGGCAGCACCGAGATCATTGATAAATGGTAGAGCGAGCAGCACAGTGAATGCTCTCTCTCCTAGTTAAGATGCTCTTGGTGTTAAGAGGCTTTTGGGAAACCCACTGCAGATCAGTAAATAATAAACACATGTACTGTATAATCTTGAAGAATGATGGATGGAATAATTCTAGAAAATAGTTGCTTCTGCATTATTATTATTATTATTATTATTATTATTATTATGCATTTTAAACTTGGCTAGTACTTGGTTTTGGTTTAGTTTTGGCAATAGATGATAGGAAAGAGTGAATATTTGGAGAGAAAAAAGCTCAAAACCTCTTTTCCCACAAGATATAATGGAAGATTTAATAATAATTCCGTTCAGATGGGATATACTGTATACTGGACTATTTCTATTGGTCGTTTTATAATAAATAATGTAATAATGTGTAATCTTTCAAAAATAACTAGCATGACTGATTCAAATGGGACTAAATCCCAGCGATGGTCTGGGAATCATTACATTTACCCTCTGTAAAATTAATCCAGTCCAAACAGGGCTTGAGTTTGTCATTAGGGTGTGCAATCTTTTGCAGTCAATTGTATAATTTGGAAAAAGTGTACTGGCAATGAGACAAGAAATATCCTGAGATCATAATGACATTATAGGCATTTAGTAGACACTCTTATCCAGAGCGATGTACAACATACCCAGAGCAGCCTGGGGTTAGGTGCCTTGCTCAGGGGCACTTCAGCCATTCTTACTGGTCCAGGGAATCAAACCCAAAGCTGGTCCCAAAGCGTCTTCTCTAACCATTAGGCTATGGCTTCCCCCATTATTAGCCCTTAATATGGGCTTTTCTTTTCATCAAGAGTGTACATTGAAATGCTGGTTCTGAAGAGTCAGATCAAGATTCATGCATTAGATTGAACCCCGTCTTCAACCTTTATTATGTTTATTTGTCCTGATCTTCCTGAGAATTGTTTCCACATTATTCCCATTGCACGGTGGCATGCAATCAAAAATGTATCAGAGCGGCTTTCGCCTGTTGACGTGTACGAGTTCTTGCTGTCTCGTGAATGTGATTAATCTGTTTCCAGTTTAAAGAATTGGCAGGTCTCCCTTTTCATTCTGTGCTTTTCAAACAGTTACACTCCTCTCTTGCTTTTTGTTTACAAAGCTCAAGGGCTTTAGGAAATAGTTCTCAAAGGAACCTTGAACCATCTTAAGCGCCATGCTTCCGGCTCATCTGAGAGGCATAGCTTTCTTTCGTCTTGTACCAAACCAAATAATGACAATGGAGCAATAGAAAGAAAGAAAGAAAGAAAGAAAGAAAGAAAGAGACGTAGCAGCCATTCAGGGCTAAGTGTATTTGTTGCATTGTGAGCGACTCGTAACAGTTTGCTCGTTAATCAGGTCACGCTCCAGAAGTAGGCAGAAATGGATGCATTGTTCTCCCTCTCTGCCAGACAGAGCTGTCTTGTGATCACGATTAGGCCCGTTATCCAAGTTATCCGCCTGTCTGATCCGAAAGCATTCTGCGAGCTCAGCCATTAGTTTGCTCAGACACCAGTCCAGATTTCTCCTGCCTGAGACTCGGTCCGACTCTGAGACTCCTTTTTAAGATGGAATCATCTTTTTGAGCTGAGTTGATTGCGAGGATGGCTGCTGTTGGCTCCCAACGGCTCTCGTCATGCCAAGGTATTTCAAAAAGCAGTGTAGAGAAAGGAAAGCAGGGTCTTAACACTGGCTTTTGAGCTTTATGTGGCATGCTGTGAATTCAGCCAGACAGTTAATTGTTCAAATGTAATGTTATATGTGGCATTTAAAGTGGGATTACGGAAGGCTTTTGTTGGGCTTTTATTGCAAATGAGGTGCAATTGTTTAACCTTGAATTCCTGGTGCCGTAATGAATTGAGTTGGAAATTGCATTTATAAACACATTTATGAGTTGAAATTTTGGCTTTGTAAGCGTCACATGATTATCTTTTAACTTCATTTATCAGGCTGTAGTAACTGAATATCTGTTGAAAACACATTTTAAAAGGACACTTTATTCCACAAGGACTCAATCATCTCAATTCAGAAAGCACAGAAACTTCCCATATGGAAAAGATGTAGATAAATCTTATAAAATTTGTATGTCCTTTGTCTGAAACTTGTATGTAAAGCATACA
>JAPFFA010000002.1:10296189-10324695 GCA_026153275.1 Sciades herzbergii | reverse complement strand
GTGCACAGCCTGTGTAGACCAAGTTTAGCAGCTAGCGATTTTGCATTGAAATATGGAATTGTCACCTGAGCGCAATGCTACTTCACCTTTGGATGAAGAATGTAATGTTGCTACACCCTCCTACGATGCATCTGTTATCCATTTTAATAATTGTGATAACGTTGAAGAAATTTGCAGAAAACCACCAGGTCGTTTTCTCATAAACCAACGCTGACGTAGGATTCAGTGGGAGGCGTCCTGCACGCGACATCACAAATCAACGTTTCCCTGGAAATCCAAATGTCAAGTTTTTTCAGAGGCGGACCAATTTGCCTCAAATGGCTTGATTTCAGCTGAATTTTTCTGGTATTGCGCAAGGTAAAAAAAAAAAAAATCACAAAAGGCAAAATGTGATAGATATTTGACCAAAGTTTAATATAAAATAGGAGAATTGCACTGATCTTGCTCCTGAATTCCATTATGGTAATTGGAACAGGAAATCTTAATTTTGTCAATTATCCAAAAAAGATGGTGGATCTGATTTAATAAATGTTACAGCCTTAATTGCTGATTTAATTTGAGTCATTAATAAAATAATCTCTAAACTATCAGATTATCTCCTATTGATACAAGTGGATTGTTAGTTCATTTATGTTGCAAATGTTTATTTAAACCTCTGCTTTCTTTCCAGTGAGAGCAAAGACATGCAAGTAGGGGAAGCCAATATGGCAGAAATATCACACTGTACACGTGTTTTTAGTTTCACGGATTTTTTTTTCTTCGTTCAACATTTCCAAGAAAGACTAGTTCGATCAATTACTTTAAGTAGCAGTGTCGTGATTCGAGCACTAGCACTCGACGAATACTCCCAAAAGTATACCATGAGGGTAATATGCTACTTTATTGATATCGTCTGTTACACCAAGATTATGTCCAAACATTAGTCATCAGATCAGCTCTGACTGGGCTCTTATTTGTCATTGTGAAAGATCAAAACTCTAGATGATGGTGAAGGAGTGCTTGAAAAACTATTTCTATTTCAACGTTTAGGTTAGTCTCTATGGCAACAGAATAAATACAGTTTTGACCGGTGAGAAGTCGTGTTATGCAAGGCGCATCAAGAGATAACCAATGAACGTTGAACAGTTTCACGGTTGTAGAATCCAGGTTTAATGATTCATGTAAAGACAATCCAAACGCACTGGAGTCATTCTGTTGTATCGTGTCTCTTCTCGGGACGCCACCCTGTGACGCCTTTTTTTTTAAAAAAAAAAATAAATCCCCAGCCTTGTAGACCTTTTGTCCTATTCCATTTCTGATCGATACCTTCATAGCTGTAGGGCAGATTGTATTCATCGGTGGTATGTACCTGAATGTTATTCAAGGTCATTAGCAGGAACGTAGAAAGAAGTGTTTATCAAAGTGTTACCACAACAATGGCGTGTCTTTAGCATGTTGTTCTCTCTGTACATAGGGCGTTGGTTCATAAGGTATAATTGCCTAAAGCCATCATTTCAGGGAGTGGATCTGTTGGGTGACGTTGGAGTCAGCATGGGCGTGCATGAAATCCGATCTGGAGTGTGAATCACTTTTGGTTGTATGTTATTTTGGTTTGTGTCGGTGCTAATTTTGTGTAGTACCAAGATGTCGATAAAATGTAATATCGAAGGGACATTTCATAAAATCCCTTGCTTGTAAAGGGACTAACGTAACGGAGTAGTGACCTTTCAAATCTTAACCATTAGTGATTAGTTCATTGCTGTAAATAAGACATCAGTTTTTAGTGGTTTTTGTTTTGCATCACTTTTAACTACAGGCACAGACTCTGAACAGATGAGTTCTTGGTTTTAAACTTGAAGTGGAGAATAAACATGCCTTCTCTTCTGTCCTGTTTTTGTCTTTGACATTCCATATTTTGATGAGCCTGTACCCACTGTCGTTTATTATCCTTTATTTATCCTACAAATTGGGACACTCATTTTGAAAATCTCCACAGCAAAGCTAGTAGTCGTCTACATATCCTAACAGTCTGTAAATATTATAAATTTCCTATTAGCAGCTTAGATTTATTTTTTCAAAGTTTAATATTATCCATTTTTGCATATGCTATAGCGGTCTGGGGCAGTGCCTTCTGTAGTAAATAAAGTAGAATGGATACATTATTTGCTAGGGCTCATAAATTTGGGTACTGCTCCAAGAAATACTTCATTATGGATATTTTGAACAACAGAGATCGAAAGTTGTGGAATAGGATTACAACCACTGACACTGCCCTTAGTGAATTATTAGTGCCAAAAAAGACTAGACCAGTGCATACTTCCTAGAGTACAAACTGACCGATTTAAATCGTTTTTTATAAATGAGTGTCTTTTTAAATAGATATAATGGTTCATATTTTATCATTAGTTAGTAGTTTATAATTATATTTACTTTTTTCTTTTGTAAATTAGGCACGTCTGTTGCCTTTTATTTATTTTGCATTTAAATAAAGACTAAAACAAACAAAAGTCACCTCAGATTCCTGTTCTTGGCTGACTGAAGTGGAACCTGATGTGGTCTTGTGCTGCTGTTGTCCATGCACCTTGAGATTCCATGTGTTGTGTCTCCTGAGATGTTATTCAGTTCACCACGGTTTGCAAAGAGTGGTTAATTGCATTACCAGTCTCCTTCAGGACAGAAGACTCCTCTGACATTAAATTAGTTGCTCCTAGAGATTGTAATTGCTATAAAAATATCATGATGCGCACAGTATATAGAAGTAATGTATCATGGCATAACTTATGATCATATCAATATTATACTGTCCTAGATCACCCCCACCCTCTAATTTTTAAAAAGTGATCTGAGGTTTGCTGAGAGAATGCTTGCAAGACTTTAAGTCAAAGATCAGCAGGATGTTTCTGTGTTGCAGGAGAACTGTTCTGTTCTTGTGTACGTGTTCCAGATGTATTGTCAGGAGCCCATCTGTAGTTGTAATCACGTCTTGGTGTCCGATATTGCTGCGCACGCACATGGATGCAAAACCTCTGGAAAGTAGTTTTAGTATTGGCCCAAGTTTCATCTTTATAATGCAAGATCTATTTGCGTATAACCTAATGCCTTTTCTGACTCATCATAATGTTACTATTGTAACATCCTGACAAAACCTTAAAACACACTTTTTAAGAGGATGTTTGAAATTCTCCAAAAAGGTCTTGTGTTTCTGACTGTCCTTGAAGCAAGAGCTCATTTCACCACGTTCTAGTCCGTCTTGGCTTGCGTATATTACATACATAGTCACTGTTTCCTCTCAGACTTTATGACTTTTTCTTCAGTGTTTACTGCGAAGCCAATGTTGGATCACGTTCTTTAACCAGAGGAGCATTGGTGAAAGCAGACTTCAGCCAATGCTCACTTGCGGTGCCAAACATTTTTATCAAGCCTCTATTACAAACACACTCTCTGAGACGAGGTGTGGTGTGAAGTAAGGGTCTCCACAACTGGTTGAACTTTGACTTTTGGACTATTTTCGGGTGAAATGAAATGTACATAAATCACGTTTGAGTGAGTGTTCAACACTGCTAACATTTCACCAGGTTTTGTTCACTCCTTGATTCCCCCCAGTGAAATCCTCTGACCTTCTCAAGTTCAACAGCAGCTCAGAGTAAATGCTAATGTGCTCTTGAAATAGCATCTCTAAATGTCTCACTCTTATGTGCAATCTCTGACATGGATGGGCTTGATTTCTGTTATTATAGGAAATGCAGCCTTTGGCTCGCAAAATCTCGGTTATGTTTAGTCTCTTGGATATTAGCAATCATCAGTCACATTTATTCCGAGTGCCACTTCAAAGGCCAACTCCTTCCTGGTGAACCGAAGTAGTGTTTTGTCTTAAATTATGGGCCTTTAGGCGTTTTCTGGAAGCTTGACCTCTTTCATGGTTTTGACTTGCATTTTGATGACTGGCACACACTTTTTTTTTTTATTTTTCAGCATTGACTCATTCGATTCCGTGCCATCCCTTCATAACATGCTCTCCCGTAACATTTCGGCTGGAAAATATTTTGTGCGCGCGCACAAGGCATCTGATTTGATTCAGAAGCATTCGGGTGCACGTTTCCATTTGACTATGTGAGGATGAATACAGAGACACCCTTTAGTACGTCTTAAAAGTATTTGTCTTCCTTGACAGCTTTCACTAAGATGAGGTCAGGAGGGGATGGTGAAACATTGTGGGCATAGTTTGACCATTCTGAACCAGTATTTCTAGTTCCAGGTGTATGTGCTCTTATTGTGTCAGGAGAGATGGAATTTGAAAGATTATTTAGCCAGGCCATTACCTGGAATGTGACCCAAAATAAAAATAGACACTGCACTGGAGTCTGCCAGTTGAGTTTGCGGCTACACATCGGCTACAGTTTTTAATTCCACGTATGTTAGTGTACGTCACGTGTTCAGGCCTTTCAGAACCAGTCTTAGTGTTTGTTTTGATGTGCTACAGTAGGCACAGTCCTTAAACATCTGTTATCTGGTTACATTTTGGCCTCTTTTGAATTGCATAGCTGTACTTGAGTTTCTTTTCTCTCACTGTTGAGTCACTGAAGCAGAGCAGCCCCAAACAGCTGGCCTTTGGACAAAGGCAAACGTCTAAACATGGAAAAGGTCTAGACGCCGCTAAACCTTTCATTTATTTGTGTGGTGCAAATACTTTCGCTGTCTGTTAGCACAGCAGTTTCTATTTTCACCTCATTTTACTCTCTGTTCTTTATAGTAAATTGAAAGCTGAAACATGTACTACAACAGAGCTGGGAAAGTCAGTAGGCTGGGCACCTGGGACAAGCAGATTTCATGCATATTGAAGAAGCAGCCTTTATTTGTGACGCATGCATTACAGCACAGTGAAATAACTTTTTCGCATATCCTATCTTGTTAGGATCAGAGCACAGGGTCAGCCATGATGCAGCACCCTGCAGCAAAAAGGGTTTGAGGGCCCAACAATGGCAGCTTGGCAGTGTTGGGGCTTGAACCCCAGACCTTCTAATCAGTAACCTTTGAGGTGCCACGGCTGCTGTATTCTTATTTGTAAACAAGTAGGCCCACCAACCAAGCCAAGACATGATCTAGATGATGATGGACTGTATTCCCTACAACCCCTTCCCCTAACCTTCAACATGCAGTACATAAGCTCACAGATGCCCACAACTGGTTAACGTCACTGTTCTTGACAGTGGAAAGAGGGTATGACATCCCACCCACCCAGAGCGCATGGCTGGTTTTGCTCCCCTCTCTCATGGACGGCTGTGGCATCACCAGGATTCAGGATTATGTATGATGCACTACTCAGGACCCTGGTAGATCAAGTGCACGGAAATGGTGTGCACTTGCATTTCTGGGTAATCAAAGCATGGAACTAGGCAGCACATTGGAGCTTTGACTTGCCTGGTGGGCTAACTAATATATTTATCACTTGTCCATCCCTGTACATATTTCCTCCAAGATTATGTAAATGGAGTATATATTTATGGCACTTTTGAAAAGCATCAGAGTCCTTCAGATTCATCATCGCTGCAGTGATTGTGGAGTGGTTTAGTTCAATCAGGCTCTTCCTTTTCAGACAGGACTTGAGAGGCAAATCGGGTTCATGAGGATGGGAGTTGAATCCTGCCAGAATATTTGGACTAATTGAGATTTTAAGTGGAAGTATGGCTGGCTCGGGCTCATGTGGTTACACGACACAGAGCAACAATGTGGACCAAGCGGAGTCTCTTGGTCACAGTAATTAAAAGGCTCTAACGAGGAGAAAGCTTGTTAAGGTGGCTAATTGTCTAAGAGCACTAATTATAGGGTGAGTCCAAACATGCAAAGAATGCAGCAATATTGCAGGCTTGTCTAAGTGCAGCGGGTACAAAAGGTTTTCTGACATTCTTTCCTTTCTCCTTCGCATGATATTTTAATATTTGGATGCTTTTTCTTCTTACTTGATCCCCTTCGCCCTGTGTAAGGCCAATAACAAGTGCCTCCACTTTTGACTGTCTTTAGCAAGATGTTGTGCCTTGCCCCATGATGGAGTTAACTCTGATAGCTTAGAGGTGATGGTGGTTCTCCAAGTGGTCTTGGGTGTTCCAGGCTTCTGCCTTCCAGGGGGTGTCCACATTAACTTTGGGGATCTGCTGTTGGTCCATACGTAAGACATGCCCAAGCCATCTCATGCGTCGGTGTTTGATTTCATTGACCACGCTGCGGCTTCTGGTCTTTTTGTATAGCTTGCTTTTTCTTCACTTGAAATTTAACCATAGGGGAGCAAACACTTTCATGGGAAAACGGAATACTTTGTGTGCATAAATTCCTGAAGATTACTTGCTTAATTACTCATTGTATAATAAGCTGCACCATTATTCAAAAGTAGTTCACATTAGGCTGTTGAATGTGAGCTGGCGGTGCTTCAGCACATTTCTATTTAATTTTACCACTAACATAACTGGACAGTTAATATTGGCTTAAGGATGATGTGCACGTTCAGTCGCACTCGATCTGCTCCCATCACCTTTTCATAACTTCTGAAGTTACAAGCAAGTTCACAAAGTGGTTCAGGCTCTTTGCAAGCATGTCTGGATCTGAAAAGAAGAAGAATGATGATGTCTGACAGATGCTAACATGTTTTCAGAGAATATGGTCTTGGTTAAGTTTAAGGCTGGTCTAAGACGGGACATGACATTGCCGCAGTGATTTGAGTTCAGTCAATTGTTTTATCAATAAACAGGTCCATTGACAACATTTGGCAGCAAATTTAGCAATCCGAGTTCAGGCTTAATGAGGCGTAAAATAGTGTTGGCAAGTGATGAAGCAAACTTGCACTCTTTAAGTGTACAATTATACGTGTGGAGAGTGGAGCAAGGATTTAAGAATAAAAAATGTTTAACTTGTTCTTTCAGGAAACATTGGCATCGTGTGGGTGGGTTTGCACTCTGGATACAGTGCATTAATGCCTCCTCAATGCACTTCCACTGCACAATTTATTTAAAAAAAAATAGTGGGTGAGTGTGGGGTGGGGGGGACAGGAAGCAGTGAAACTTTGGGTTCTGGGTTACAAGACAACAGAAATGACCACTGTGGTGATCTTTAAGTGACCTCATTGATGACCACCTCCTCCTCACATCATGCAGTGTGTTTACGCTGTTATCCAACATGGCAGTTCCAACATGGATTCACTGTTCCTTTGTTTGATTGGTCATTTAGTTTATGAGCTCTCCTTAGATTTGATCAGGCCTGAGTTTCCCAAAAGTATCAACACAAAGATCATGGTTAAATGGTAGCGTGAGCAGCACAATGAACACGCACTCTCCTAGTTAAGAGGCTTTTGGGAAACTCACCCCAGATCAGTTATGCTTCTTCATATTCCTTTTCTCAATCTCCAAACTATAGTACGCATAACCAGTCAGCAGTAATTAGTACTGCTAGCCTCACCCACCTGTATTAGTTTGATCTGTTGGTGCCTATTTTTAGGAAGTACCAAAAACAACACTACTGGACCTGCTGGATAATGTAATGTGTTCCAGAGCTTTGTGACTAAGTAGATATAATGGTCTTACTCAGTCCTCAGTGGATTTGGAGTTAGTCATGGAGCGTGGAATCATTATAAATAACAGAGTGGAAAGTCAGGCAGTTTATTCATTTATGTTGGGCACTTTGTACCTCAAATAAATGTTTAAATCCATTGACTTTGCACTTTTTTTGCTTGAGACAACACATCTTGCTGGCTGTTCCCTATGTTTTTTTAGAACAAGCTATGGTTTTGACTTGGTTGTCCTCTGGATATATTCCTCGTAAAACACGAATCCTCCTAAAGTCCATGGAAGTTACAGGATTTTTTTTTTTTTTTGTGAAAGGACATATTTAATGTTTCAAAATGGAGCCTAATTGTGACTTTTATATTGGGTGATATACCAATTAACCTTCAAAAACTTTTCCAAAAGACTTTATTCCTTTCTTTCCATTTGGTACAATGTTGTACAATACCTACTGTGTTGGAGGATGAGGCACCAGCTTTAAATGCATCATTTGCTGCGCACACAATTCAATCAATGCCATCTGGGAAAGCCCCAGGCTTCGACTGGTCTCATCGAGAGTTCTACAAAAAAAAAACCCTCTCCTCTAAGCTGTCTCCAAACTTTTTGTTGCATGTTTCCATGTTTACTACACCTGAATTTATAGAATTGTATCAACCGTATGACTACTGGTCTATAGAGAGTCTTGTCTTTTGTTCCTGCTTTTAAGTGGTCCAGATTATAATTTTATCTGCATTTAATGATGTCATGCAGACATTAAATGTAGATGTCTGTAAACTGACTGTCTCGTGGTGCCAAAAAGGCTTTTGGTAGCATTTGCTGGAGTTTCCTGTTTTCTTGAATTTGGGTTCCACTTTTATTAAACTACTTCAAGCTAGTGGCTTCATTTACAACGACTAATCAGCCGTCAGAAAATTTCCTGTTGGCACAGTGTGTTGCTCTCTCATCAGTGTCTTGTTTTCATTATACTGATCGAGTCTCTATCGAATGGACAGGGCTTCTTGGGCGTTACTGCTATAGGGGAAGAGACTGAAATCCTGCTCTTTCTGTATGTGGTACTTGGTTTGGTTTGATGGTATTCTTGGGATGTGGGGGGGAGGTAGGTATAAATCACTGAGAAGTTTTGCCCAAAAATGACTAGGGGGGGAATTTTTGGCCCAAAGATGAAGAAAAAATGCAATGTATTTTGGTTAACTGAAACCTGTTGCAATATACCACATTTACAAAATCATTTCATTGGTAGTGAACATGAGAAATGGTGGGTTTCCTGCATTTCAGCATGTTCAAACAATTGTGAGGACTTCAGTGTCGGCAGATTAGAGGGGGGTCCATCACGCTTTTCATAAATGAAGGTATTGGGCTAGTAATTGTAATTTGTCTCAAGCTTTTGAAAGTGTAAAAAGATGCAACCCAAACTTTTAATGTACTGTAGAATTGGTTGTAGGCAAGTCATTGTCCCTTCCCTTATCCCCTGTGCTATTTGTGAAATGGGAACCAGCACTTCTCGAATTTGAAGAGAACTTTTTTTTTTTTTGTGAGGTTCCATCATCTCTGCCCTTTTTCCCCCTTCCTTAGAATAAAACACTTTTTGAAGGACCATTTGTTCCATGATGTATCCATGATGAGCAATTGGTAACAGCATAGTCACATGCTCATGCATATGGCAACAAAGGCAGCTGACTTTTGTCATTTTAACAGAACATGCTCATAAAGCAAGAGCAGAGTCATTTCTGTTTGCTTATACATTTTAACCCTGTGTTTTTGTATGGGTGTTTTTGGATTTCTGAAGGAGACCAACCCGTCACAGATGAGCAAAAACAAATTGAATATTAGGAAGACACTGAAAGTAATTTGGAAAATGATTCTTTATTAATGTTGATATTGTGGTGTTTAAATTGCGTAACAGTTACGATCAGAGAGCAAAACGTTTGTTTTAAAGTTCCCATATTTTCCATTCTGTAAACATACATCTGACTCCACGTCCAGTGTACACTATAGATATATAAATGCACAGTGAAATACTGACTTCCCAACATTTCTGAGACACAGAGCCAGTCACCAACAGGTAAAATTAGAGAACGCATTTCATTACAGCTATCGTAAGCATCTTGTCTTTGAGATGATAAAATCAAACACTGGTGTTTGCATGCTGACTGTTCCGTTTTTTTTTTTTTTTGGGTAAGGTATCAATGTTTTAAGCTGAGTGCTGAACACCTGATTTTTGGCTTGTTATACATGGCTGTTTGATGGACAGGTCAACCACTTTTTGGTTTATTAGTATATCTCTCTGGGGTTTGGAGTATAAAATGCTTATGAAATTTGTTTATTAACAATTTTGACAAAACATCTGTATCTCAGGATAAACTGAAGCGCAGTTGAGTGAATTGAAGAAATGCTTATCGTTTAAAAGCATTTAATTATACTGTCAGTCTTGTTCAGTTAAGGAATACAGACAAGGAACTGTAAAGGGACCTTTTTAATAAACAAATGAAAAATGTATATGCAAAAACAGCATTTGAATGAATTTGAAGATAAAACTCAACATGCGGCTATTATAATTGATTTTCTTGTTGCTTGTTTGATACCTTGATTTAAGGTGTACATTTGACCTTTTTGAATTTTTAGAGATAAATTATGACTTGTTGACACCAGTGGTTGAATAGGTTATCAGCAGTGGTTTGACCTTGTTGGCAAGGTTCTGGAGTGTCAGGCCCAGTATGGATTAGCTGTTAGCTATCCATTAGTTTAGCAGTCAAATGTTGCCAGATTAAAACGTTGAGGAGAGCGAATGTTAGCCTTTGCTGTAGTAAAGCATCATTTCTGATGTTTTTAATCAAAGCTGGCACGCCTGTTTAAAACACACTTGTATAATAGGATTAAATGTACTGATAATATATCGTGTCTGACTCTTTTTATAACTTGCACAGCCGAAACATTTTGGGAATTGTGTGGTGTGTCCTGTCCCCCTGCACACATGCACAATGAGTTGTCCCTGGTTGAAAGGCTGCTATTTTGCTTTTGCATGGAATGCTTCGGATGGATTGTGGTGGAAGTGTTGGACGCACACAGTGGAAATGATGGAGGAAGAATAACAAAAAAAATGGCAGCGCACTATAGTTTCTTATTAGAAGCACTCATTCGTAATTGTGCTTTTGTAACCGCAGTCAAATTATTCAACAGAGAACCGAATAACGCAAGTAATGTCAAGAAGTTGAACTGAGGGGCTGAACTTTTGAACCATATTCGCATATAAGGTTGTCAGTTTGGCATGGTCACGAACAGTTTGCAGAATATAATGCGTTAAATGAGGTTGAAAAACCAGGAACATCTGTACTTTGTGTTATTTTAAATGACTGACTGATTTAACATTGACAAAATGCACTATTGTCGTGCTGATTTATATAGATGCATGGTGAAATACTGAAATTTAACATTCTGCAGATGTGCCAGCATCTGTGGTTTACCTGGAGGGTTTACAATTTATTTTAAAACGACGATGCAGGAGACACCTGAAAAATGCAGTAACATTTAGTTTTCAGAAATGCACCAAACATGAATAAAATTCACCTGAAAGCTATTTCACTGAAGGTGAAACGATGAGGGGTGAGTGGTATCTAGGTGAACTTTGACCTGTGATGAGCCTAAAAACCTTGTGGTTTGGGGTGGGTTGGGGAACCTGCATGTTATTAAGTAGTGGTCATGCCAGATATTTTTTGCCTTACTGTTTTCTTACTATTGCTTGGCAGGCAAAAAAAAAGAGAGAAAAGCACTTTCTCATCCACCAACATTAGTGTTTTTGTGGTAAATTTCTGGGTTTTTTTTTTTTTGTCTCACTCTGGCTGCTTGGAGAGTTTTCTTGTCAGAAATATTTGCACCACAAGTCTAGTTGACTAGATTTTTATTATTGCCAAATTGAACTTGGTTGACTATAAGAGAGCTGTTCCTGTTTAAATATCTCTTCCATTTGCCACACCTCCTACAGCTATTCATTTTCCTCAGATATGTCTCCTCCACACAACATAAGCTAGTGATGCAGTTTGTTCTGAAAAGAATATGACTCGGTGCAAACTGGAGATGAGGCATCATTGTGGCTCAATGCAGACCACCCTGACTGATGCACAGTGAGAGTAACCAGTCGTCTTCTGGTTTGGTTTGGTGTGGCTTTTTCCAAGTTGGGAGGTTCTGTGTCGGAGATGAAGGAAGATTAAGAACACTTGTGCGCATCTGCACTTGTGATTTCAGATTCCTTTTCTTGGTTGACGAGTGGAACCAGATGTAGTCTTCTATCACTCATCCACCTCTAGGTTTGCTGTATTCTGTGATGTTTTTCTGTTTACCATGCTTCTAACAAGTGGTTATTTGAGTTACTGTAGAATTCCTGTTAGCCTGAATCAGTCACGCTCTGGGGTTGTTTTTTTTAAATATTGTGTTTTCGCACCATTCTTTGTAAATTCTAGAGAATGTTGTTTACTCAAACCAGCCCATCTGACACCAACAAAGGCACTGAGAACAGATTTCCCCCCCCCATTCTGATGTTTGATATGAACAGTAAGTGTGGCTCTGGCATCGCCATTAACTGAAGCTCTTGTCATTGTTCCTCCCGGTCATATTTTGACTACAGGGTTCCATAAGGTGGTGCACAGCATCCTGCGGTCTCATGGCTTTCACAGTGAACCTGACTGGCCCGTCTCCCTGGGGCTTCAGAATATCTGGTGGGCGGGACTTCAAGAAGGCCATAACAGTCTCCAAGGTAATGTTCTCACCTAGTTATCCTAAAACAAGCTCATGAAATAAGTCAAACTCTCATGCTCATGTTTCCTGTCTGTCTAGCAGGCAAGCTGTAGAGGAAGCTGCTTGATTACAGAAAAAGGAAAAATGCCTTTCTAATGGTCAAGCTATTGTTTTGTTACAAGATGTATTTTTCCAAGAGTCTATTGTAGAGTCTGCTTCTAGGAGGAAAGGCCGTGAGTTGAGTGTCTATAAACAGGCTGCATGACGACGAGTAAGGATATCCTGGTTTTGCCACACGACGGGTCGCTGTACCGTACCGAGGAAACAATGTCTAATGGAAAACTAACACTGGGGTAGAAAGTGGCACAATGAAAGCTGATGCAGCTTGATGGTCATGTTTACCCATGATCCTTTGTGTACTTTTAAAAAGGAGGACATGTGCTCTACAGGTCACACTATTCTTGCTTTTGTAAAGCTTGCTGGAAAATTCAAGCTGAAGATGGATGAAAACATATTGCAAGTCTTTGCAAATTACTAATTAGGAATGTTAGTGATTAAATGGTTGTGCATTGTCATGCCACTGTTGTATTAATGTGGTTACACTGTCCATTTATTATTATTATTTTTCTTCTGAATGCTAATGTTGCATAATAAGGATGGAGGGATTGATCAGCTGCAGATTGGGATCAGATGATTTCGCGCCTTCCATCTGGCTGATGAACAAAGCCAATCTAATGCAAAATATGCAAGCCAGATTTTTCCACATGTGCTTCAGTGAGAACAGCTTTAAACTGTCGTTTTCATCAAGGCGGACAAAAAAAAACCCCACTAAGGTGTTTTTGTAAGGTGTTGATCCATCATAAATTGGCAGAATAGCTTCCATGAGCCTTGGCAATGATTTGCAAGTCTTTGGAATTGTATTGGAGGAATAAACACACTTTTTCTGAAGCATATTCCACTTTAAGTAGGTTACACCAGTTTTTGCCTGGATCAGAGACTGGCTCTGGCAGTTCTCCATTGTGTAGACAAGTTTAGTGGTGAGTCAGTTGTAGTCATATTTTTATTTGGGATCGTTAGTTTGTATTTGTAAGACAGAATTTTCAAAACAACACTTCAATCAGAGAGCAAAAACAGCTTGGGGTGCTGCTGCTTTTCTTATTGTCGCAATCCACATTAACTTCAAACGCTTAATTTTTTTTTTTTTTCCTCTGTATAACCACCACTAGCATTCTTTGACGCCAGCAGGCCCGTACCAGCATGCTCCTGCAGCCTGGTGTCACGATACAAGTGTGTGTGTGTGTGTGTGTGTGTGTGTGTGTGTGTGTGTGTGTGTGTGTGTGTGTGAGGAGCTGCAGGAGTCCTGTAAAATGTCATATTTGACCGTAAATAATCACAGAAAAGTTTAACGTCTCAGCTGAGCATGTAATGTAGAATCAAACTGCATGGCTGAAGCCTCATCTGTGTGTCTGCACCATTTCCCAAAGGGGCTACAGAGTGAAACCAGGATCACTGAAGTGGCAAGGGGTTGGCATGGGTACACATCAGCGTTCCCTCCCACTGTTCCTTCACTCTAATGTGGCATTTCTTTAGCTTGCATGAAGCACATGAGATTTAAAGAAATTGCATCATCTCTCTTCCTTTTTGTGTTACTTGTATAGGGAATGAAAGAGGTGCATCTTTAGTTTGTGTGAAATGAGGCGTGGAATGATGAGACGAAGCGCGCTGTATTGTGGGTCTCTGTGGTGACCGTTAATTACCACTTGAGTGCCTACTGACATGGCACCTTTACCCCTCTGCTCTCAATACACATGGAGGAAAAACAACTTTGGTTGGCATTTGCAGCATTCTGCCATTTTGTTTCTGGATTTTGTGTGTGTGGGGTTTGTGCTATTGTAATGGGGTTGAAACCCTTACTGACTACTGGAGTCTGACTGGCGCTCGAGTCTCAGCGGAGCAGCTTTTGTTAGGTTTGTTCTCAAGACGTCATTGTCTTGTTTGTTACGCATGGTGTGTGTGCCTGCATCTCGTTACACTGTCGTTTAGCAGCCACTCTGATCTTGTCGGGTTTGAGCTTTTTGAAATCTAATAAGAGCTTGTTTTAGTTTTCTTTGGAACTGCCCTCGGGGTTCAAATACACAATCTATTGTTACACTGTCTACATCAGAGGAGATCATGGCATCACACAGTACACGCAACAGTGATGATCTTTTATACTAGCCTGACACTCATCCCTAACGGCATTGTGTAATCGGCATCGAGAGGACACTGACGCAAGCTAATTCTATTTCACTGCAGAAGCGTGTAAGTTAATTGCAGTTATTTGCAATGTATACCATAGTAAAGTACCTTAATTTACATTAGATTTGCTATCAGTGTTCTTATGAGAGGGAGGGGCGTGTCTGTCTTTTGAACTACAACTTCAAATTTAACGAAGCTTGAAACATCATCAAATATACTGGTGGAACCAGAACTTGCTACACACCTAGGAAGGTGGTGTCTGATGGTGTTAACCAAAGGGGAAGCCTGCAACTAAATATGCAAAAATAACGCCTGCGCTAGCGGTTTATTTCAGAGCTCGCCATCCCAAACTTGTAGCGAGTCAAAGGCGGTAGCCAAAGCAGTCGGTTTCTTTATTTGCAAGAACGTTCACCTCTACAATGTTGGAGAAAATGTTGGCTTCAGATACATAATAGTTATGCTGGAAGCCAGATACATGATGCTGTGTGAACATTTTAGTGAAACGTGAGAGAATAATTAATGCAGTTCTAATTCTTAGACAGGATAAGGACAGTAAAACAGTTTAAAATTTTTGTTCCTTTAGAGTCAAAAATACCATCAATCAAACCATGATCAATTTAACCCTGATAAATATTGTTGGGTTGAACCGTATTGATGCTGTATCGAGTCCTGAGCTACTGATTTTATCCGGTTTTGCCTTGTTTGGTTGTTTCTTTTGCAGTAACGAACCTGACTCTTTTTTGTGTGGTTTGCAATGTTTCTCTTCAGGTGAACCCCGGCAGTAAAGCAGAGAAGGCCTTTCTTCAACCTGGTGACATAATTGTGGAAATAAATGGAGAAAATACCGGTGACATGCTGAACGTAGAAGCGCAAAACAAAATCAAGAGCTCCAAAACGCAACTGCAGCTGCTAGTGGAGAGGTAACACACTGCTGTAAGATGTGCACAACCATGAGCTATAAAAACAGCTGGAATTGCTTGAATGCTAATGCATTCATGAGCACTTGAAAATATTTGTTTCCAAACCCAATGTGATCATGTTGACAATAAATGTCAGGCGCATGTACTACATTTTCACGAGTCTGATACAGTCGAACCTGTAGACATTGGAAGTGTAGATATGGCGCTTAAAATGGGTGTTTTCAAAATGTCTGCTACACTTGACTGGTTTCCTCTGTGTCTGTTTTTGTCCAGTCTACCTCTAATTTTGCTCTAGAGCTTCTTTATATTTCTCTGTACATTTTCCTTTTCTGCTTATTTGCATTAGTTATCTACTGTATTTTGTTGCATTATGCAGTAGTACCAAGATGTTCATACATGCTCACAAATAACGATCACAAAATACACATTTAAAAAAATTGCAGCTTCGGTTTAATTTGCAAACAATTCATGTTCACAAACACGACCTAAATCGTTTAGGGAAAAAATAAAAGGAATGTTCCCACGTAGGGTTTTTTTTTTTTTTTTTTAATTAAAGAAAAAAATGTGGTCATGTTGCCAATAGCAGTCACACCTTAACCAGGTCAAGCCCAAACACTGATCTGAATCAACATTCCTGAAACAAAGACTCACTGGTCATGTTGGCATTCAGGTGGGAACCTTTTTGTTCAGAGCATTTACGGATGACAATTGTTTGTCAGAGGCAGCCTTTTATTTGTTACCAAGGCTAAAGCAAGGGCTAATTAGTGATGGCCACAGGAAAAAAAAGCTGTTTTAGAATAAGCTTTTTGTTCACAGCACATAGAGTTCATTATTCCATGGGGAAGCCATGGCCTAAAAGTTAGAGAAGCAGCTTTGGGCCCAAAAGGTCACTGATTCGATTCCCTGAACCAGCAGAAATGGCTGAAGTGCCCTTGAGCAAGGCACCTAACCTCCCCAGTGCTCCCCAGGCTGCTCTGGGTATGTTGTACATCTCTCTGGATAAGAGGCTCTGCTAAATGTCTGTAATTATTCTGCCTTTGTAGCATTCAAACGTGCAGCCTTCCGTGTGCATTTTATTAGAACACGAGTTTATCATCTCCATATGAGATGCCACATTCTCTGAGCGCGCTGGTGATTCACTCATAAATGACTGACTGCATCTTGAACAGACCAACTTGGTCAAGAATTTCATCCTTTTTGTTTCCCGATTCCCAGATGTTTTTCTTGTCCTTCTACTTTTTGAATTAAGGCTTTATCTTCCTATTGTTGCTGTACTATGTGCATGTTTTAAATCTTCCTGCCCATAAGATGTCAGCTAGGCATGTGATATTGTTTAATTTCTCTGTTGAGCAAGTTTATCTTCAGGAACCAGTGCCTGAGGAAAAAGACAGGAAAATGAGCGTTTCCACCATTTCAGGTTTTGAAAGAGTAGGAGATGGTTTAATACTATTGTCAGTGAGGAACCGGGGCTAAATATTAATGCACAGTAAATAGTGTGTGTGTGTGGGGGGTTGAAAAGTACATTCGGTATAATTATTTTACAAATTGTCTAATGCCCACAAGGCTGACCTTTTTCTCTTTATCTGCTGCTTACATTTTTAGGTTGATGCTCTTTCATCCAGCGGCCAAAAGTGCCATTTTTGAACAAAATTTTCTGTGGCATCCCTAATAAAAATAATCGTGTGATAACTTTATCGTCGTATACTCCAGTGTTAATCTGAGGAACTCTTAAGCAAAATGCATTGTTGGCGGGTCTGGAAATAAAATAACATCAGGGTATGCATATTCAGCACTTTTGTCGGGCGAACTGTCAAAATAGCAAAGTTCCAACATTAACTAGGAATGTGTGCATATATACAGCTACTGTGGTCAGAAGTTTGCATACATGGACATGAATGTCGTCATGGTAGTGTTGGGCTTTCAGTGGTGAAAACCCCCCCCCATCCCTTCCCTGTGGCAGAACGATAGTACAACATGCACCTTTAATAGAAAGAAACAAGACTTTTTGGTGTGCAAGTTTTAATTTGTTCTGGGCTATTTAAAATCAACACAGGATCTGAGAAAGAGGATTATAAATGTACACAACTCAGGAATGTCTGTTGGGGCCATTTCGAAGATCATTGGTTCAAACAATTGTAAGGAAATCAAGATTCTTGGGAAGCGTAGCTACTTTGCTGGAAGAAGACCCAAACTGTCACCCTCGGTTAAGAAGAAATTGGTTTCTGGGTTGTTCTTGACCATCCAAACCATCGAGGCACAGGTCTGTCATGAACTGGAAGCTGCTGGAACACCGTCTAGTCAAGTGGCTCAGAGGCTGCCATCCAGGAAAGAAGCCCCTGCTCCAAAATTGACATCTTCAAGCTCGGATAAAAGTTGTAGCTGACCACATAGACCAAGAAAAAGCCTTCTGGAGGAATGTTTTCTGGTTGGATGAGACAAAGATTGTTTGGTCACAATGACTAGAGGTATAGAGGAACACTGGACCAGCTGTTTAAGCATGGTGGTGGTAGCATCATGCTCTGTTTTGCTGCCAGTGGAAGTAGTGCATTTCACAAAGTGGATGGAATAATGAACCTCAATATTCTGGTCAAGGTGAAACTTGCTGAGGGGCATTTTAATCAAATATCAACTGTGCTGTATGTACTGTGTAATTAGAATATGACTGAAATGCTAGATTGCCATACATGTCCCACCTGTATTCAGACATTTGGCGTATGCATTTTTTTCCCCCCTTTCTTTCCGAACCCTGTTCTGGATTTGCCTGTTGTACGTTTTATTTTTGACCCAGCTTAGTCACCTCCCAACACCCTGTTTTTGTAGGCCTCTCCCTTAAGGCATGCCTGTACCACCTTTTAGGAAGGACTGAATATGCTTTCACAAAGTTATGTGAGGCATCCCTGTGAACCAGTCAGCATTGTAACGTGTTTGAATGAGGACACTAATCACTGCAAATACAGCATTTTCTGTATAGGGACCCCTGCCCTACCGTTACTCCACCCAGGAATGAGAACAATTGGAGTCCTCCTGGCCTCGAGTCCTTTTTAAACTTTTATAGAGCTGTCCTTTGCTTTGTTTGTTTTCCTTTTTCACATTGAACATGTGCGTTCACTCTATACGCTGCCTTCTTCCTGGTATTTAAAAACCTTATGCCCATGTACACGTTCATTCAGACACATTTCTTATGCATCTGTACAAAAACACACGGCCATTGTGAATGCACAAAATCCAACCTGAAAGCTGAAGGGTGTGTAAACACGCCCATGTATTCCCTACAAGTGGATTTTTCCATGCTGACCTCATGTCTCTGTCCAGTCCAGAAACAACACCGCGTGGACAGTTGCACTCCAGCGCAGAATGTGAGCGTCTCAGTGGCTGACTATGTTGCTTTGCCAGTGCTACTTTCTCAGGTGCATAAAAGTACCTTCCATCACTAGCTCCTGATTGAAGATGAGAGGTGTGATGTTCAACAGTCCTCTAGTTTTATCTGTGACCTGATTTTCAAGGTCAGCTTGGCCATTCAATGAACTGTTCGGTATCCACTTTTATCATACCACAAAAACTTGGCAATCTTATCAAAAGTGGCACTAAAAGTTCCTGGCTAAGAGCGTATTCTGAAAGCTCTTATTTGTGAGCCTGCTGAGAAACCTTTACGATGGAGTTCTTAGCTATGGGAAAGTAGCTCGACAGTCGCTCTAACCCATTAGAATCCTCTTTTCATCTGACCCATCTCACGTATGGGTTTTAAGCTTGCATGTGAACACTAGCCTGTTTTGTTCCTAAAATGTTTGACTGGCAGGAGAACAAAACGCAGATTTAATATAATCCAGTGCACCGAGAACACCAATCTGCTAGTAAAAATATGCACACCATTATCCATAACCGTTTATCCTGTGCAGGGTCGCGGGCAAGCTGGAGCCTATCCCAGCTGACTATGGGCGAGAGGCGGGGTACACCCTGGACAAGTCACCAGATCATCGCAGGGCTGACACATGGAGACAAACAACCATTCACACCTAGTCAATTTAGAGACCCCAATTAAACTAACCTGCATGACTTTGGGGGAAACCGGAGCACTCAGATGAAACCCACAGAGAACATGCAAACTCCACGCGGAAAGGCCCCGGTCAGCCACTGGGCTTGAACCCAGGACCTTCTTGCTGTGAGGCAACAGTGCCAACCATTACACCGCCATGCTGCCTGGATTTGTGCCTACACTGTGTTTTAGCTACCTAGTTAGAGATGTTGGGATGGTTTGCTTCTATTGGTGTCAGAGTCTTTGCAGTTAATCATGGCGAGATTACACCAGAGCAACTGAGGTTTTGCTTTCATCTGGTAGTCACTGTGACGGTCACGTTCATATGCTCAATAAGGTTTCTAATACCCTGGACTTGGAAGCATTTAAGCATACAGTATGTTTAAAGTTTGACACTTTGGCTGTATCACTGATTTGCATGCTACCAAAGGAAAGTTTGTCTGTACACTGCTGGTGCCATTGTTTGGGTGCATTATACAATTTGGGATGCAACCTTATTCTCTCAGGAAGTCACTCGTGCTGCACAAACCACATTATGAAACGCTCTTCTACAAGCAGCTTGTAATCACTTTTTTTTTTCCCCCCCTGCTGGAGATGGTCGAACATTTCTAACTCTCTTACATCCAGCAGTAATCCAACCAATCCAATCCAACGGTTAACTGCAGCTCTTAAGCATGCATAAATGCTGCAATACTTCGGGAGTTCCTCTTGCATTAAAAAATGTGTCAAATGCTTTCAAAGAATACAGGGACTGTGTTCATGAAAAGGATTTAAGTCTTAAACTCTCACACTGGATGTTTCTCACTTTGTGCGTTTAACCTTCAGTCCCCTAAACATTTTGCCTTGTTCGTGTTGCCTTTGTTTTGTTGAGACATCTGTCCTCAGCTACACAAGGCATTTCCATCACCTCACATACTCGCTGTGGAAAGTCGAGGGCCTTCGGCCAAGATCTTTTATGTGAGCAGTCATCAGTCAGGCCACTTTTTCAGCAAAACATGATTAATTGAACGACAAAACAATAACACTGTTACACCCAACTGTTACAGTTTCTTGGCGTGGATGATGGATGTCATTGAATACTTGACACTAAATGTGGTCCAATCCCACCTGTTTCAGCAGCTGGACTACATAAAGAGCACCGTCTCTAATGGTGCAGATAAGCAGCGACTGGCCGATCTGTTCCATAAAGTGGAGTATTAATGGAGCCTGTCTGCAGAGGCAGCTGCTTCTGAGCCTGCAGCTTTGATGTTGCAATGCAGAGCATGTGTTTTATGCTCGCCCTCATTCCTGCTCTATCTTTCACGCTTTGGCCTCTTCTCAGATGCTTCCGTGTTCAGTTCCCCCTCGCTGCTCGTGTGCAAGAGGCAGGTATGAAGAAATGTTTAAAATGCCTTTGCAATGCATTTATATGCTTTGAGGCAACAGTACACGTGTACTTGCTGACTAAAATGTGGTTTTCGTTTCCCAGAGGAATTTTAGTCATCGGTTATACGTGTTCTGATTTGGAGCATCTGATTTTATCTCCGACCTAGTCCCAGTCTCTGGCTCATGGTTGTCAAGTATGGTTTTTTAAAATTTTGTTTTAAATTAATTTATTTTTTGCACTTTGATGGCCATGAGCTTCAGAATCTTGAAGACTGTAGTCAGCATTTTTATTTAAAAAAAAAAAAAAAATTAGTGGTAAATAAACACGGTTAAGTTGGTAGCAATGGCTTCCAGTGAACACGGCCATGATTACTGCCAAAATGTACCAGACTGACTCAAGAATAACTGCATCTCTGCTGTCTAATGGCAAAGAACACATCCGCTCATTAGCTCACATCTCTGTTGTCACAGCTGGCTCTCCGTTTCAGATTTTCCCCAGACCTCTCAAAGATCGATGATGTCACATGGCAGAGAGCCATGGTAATCCTCACACCAATGATCTCAGAGTCGAGTGAAAATGGCATCTGAAGCTCTGCGTTTTTTCATAATGGTCTAATTTGAACATCAGACTGACTCCAGACCAGCCTAATCTGACCTTATCACTGGACTATATGAATGAATGAATACACTGTAAATCATACAGTCTGACTTTACTGTTAGAAATCTCACATTGTAAACAGGTTTTGGAATGTACACGATGTCAGGAATGTGGCAGACTTCTGCTACAAGGTTCATCTAAATGCCACCAATAGGAGGACCCTATACGATTATGCAAAACATTCAAAACATGCTAACAGAACAAAAATGTTTGTATGACCCTCAAGCTCACTTTGAATATTTTGCGTGTTTTGGTTTGTTTTTTTTTTTTTCTTTGTACAGTTACGTTGACTGTATACAGAAGGCATTTTCACTGGCCTGTTGTAAGAGGCTCTTCATATATTCCGACATGGAGAACGTTATTGCACAGTCTCTTGGAAAATTTGGCAAAGATTTTCTTTCATAAGTCAAGTAGAATAAAGTTGAACTGAAAAATGTTCAATTTAAGCCAAAGAAATCTGAAGTCAGTGTGGATTCACTGGTAATTGTCTGCTGTGATCAAGCACGTTTAAATGCTTGTCTGTGGTTCATGGCTGCATTTGGTTGGTTGGTTTTTTTTTTTTTGGCAACGTGATTCGCATCCCTGACCTGACCCTTTCAAACTTTTGAGCATTTTAAGTGTGGTGGGGTTTTTTTTTTTTTTAAATCCCCCCCCCACAAGCACATGGTGAGCATTAGCTCACGGTCCTTCTCCTAAGTCACAGGGCAGGTTTTAAACCGATGCCTCATTGAGAAACATCTGAATTTATGGCTGTGCTTCCCTGTTGTGCAGGAACAGTGCATTCTTTGGACCTGACTCATAATTACTGGTCATCCATCTGCTGAAGTTCAGAAGTTAAAGGCTAATGAAGATGAGTGCAATAATTATGCAAGGTTATGGACTTCTCATGCCTCTTGGAGGCACGATAACGTGCACAAAGTTGAACTAGTCAGTTTTGTTGTATAGCAACCCAACCCCATACCTGCACACTGGTCATTTCTTTATAGGCTTAAATACTAAAGCCTTTATCTGGTAGTGATGCAGCTCACCTTCATCAGCAAAAGTTGGTCAGTGGGTTTGTGTTGTCTTTCACAAACAGGATCACTCATTTTATTAGCTGTAGATATGTGTCAACGCTGATTCATTAGTTTGCAGATTAGATGGTTGGAATGATTTAAGCACCAACCACACACAGGAAATCCTTGCTTATTTATCAAAAAAATCTACAAGACCCTGCAGTGAATTTAATCACAGTTCACTCTTGAACCTAAATGGGATGAAAGAGGTTCTTTAGACACCAGAGAAGAACCTTTTTAGGCCATGATTTTACCGTTTAAATGGTTTCCCACCTCAAAGTTCCATCCATATGATGGTGTGTGGGTTTTTTTTTTTTTTTTTTCCCTCCCCCTTTTCCTTTTTCCCCAGCTCTCTACAGTACCTTTTGAAAACCAAAAACGCCCCAAACCGATTCTTTTAAATCACATCTTTGCATCAGTGTTCTGGCTGCATGTTCTAGAAGGTTCTCAATGTCTCAACTTCGATCAACAAGAGTATTAATAGAAACACAAACTAGCTTTACATTCCAGAGGTAGGTTCTAATGTACAGATTTGACTTTTTTTTTTTTTTTTAAATCCTCATAATTAATAATGAATTAATTATATCTAGCTAAACATAAAACAAGGAATATGACTGACGTTATGCAGTATCCACATTCGCGGCTCCACATCAGCCTGAGAAACACTGAAGGTAGAAGTTTGAGTGGAGAGGAGGAGGAGGACTTGTTTGTGCTTGAGAAACTGTGGTTGTTTTGACTGTCAGGAGTACTATAAGGTTTGATTAAGGTTCAAGGCTTGCCTTTTTTTTTCAGGCGTGCTGCAGTAAAATGTCTCATTAAAAGTGGCACGATTTGGAGAGAGATCTTCATTCCTCAGCCCCCGTTACACTCTTCTGGCAGCCTGAAGTACTCTTGATGAAATGTATGTCTCAGAAGCTCTTGGAAACACTCGCGCATTGAGTCCAAAATGTTTTTTTTCCATGATCACCTGGAAAATTGGTTGCAAATGTTTTCTCGAACTACTGTCTTTTAAAGCTTACTGACAGTTACCAAGTCAGCAGACACATTTCTGATTGGATGTTGACATTTACCAGGGTGTGTGGGGTTTTTTTTTTTTTTTTTTTTTTTAATTCCTCTTTCTTGAATAATATTCAACTAGCTGTTAAATAAGTTTCATGTGCTTTTTATGTTGCTGTTTAGCCTTAATGTTTAAGTATTGTGGTGTATTTTTGCCATATCACCTCCATCTACTGTAAACACACTCGGACTCTGAATGGAGATCTGTGGTTCACCAAAATTGCTGGATGCTGAATCGTGTCCTTGTGCAGCATGTACTCACTGTGGAACCAAACAAAAAAAGAGCCTTTTTGTGCTCTAGAAGCCCAGCGATTAATTTTAAGGCAAATAAACCTTTTGCAGACACACATCCTCAGTGTTGTATTGACTGCATAGACGAGCCTGTGTTGTCCGTCTCTTTCAACATGTCTGATTCAATTGACTTATTTTCAGTTTGTTGACCTTTTCCACGTCATTAAATATGGCTTTATTTGTGGGTCATTTGCAGCCCAAGAGGTCAGAAGGAAAAGTTACCACTTTTGTATTGCTTAAGAAAAACATCCTGGAAAGTCTCTGAAGCCTACTGTGTGGGCTTGTGGTCAGTCAGAAGGTAGTTTTATGAGTAGCTATGGAAAGATTTGTTAGACGGGACTGAAAATTTGTAACGAGGCATTTTTAACAATGTTGGTGTTCTTAAGCGTGCATAACTCAAATTTATTTATTTGTCATTTCTCTCTACAGGCTACCCCCTTCAAGTCCTGGTCAAACCAACGGGATCGGTTCCACAGAGCAACTGGGGAGCCGTTTCCAGGTCAGTGTCCAGGGAGATCCACTGGTTGCCCTTTTGTGATTTTGACAATTTCTTTTACAGCCAAAATAAACTCTAAATTTAGAAAACGAGCATATGAAACGTTTTGAAGTCTTGCATATCCAAGCCGCATTCAGTTTTATTGAAACATCTGTCTCTGATTGCATCCTTGTGTAAAAGCCGTTTAGAAATTGCTGGTTTGGCGATCAAGAGTCTAAAGTGCAGGGTTTAGATGGCTGTTGTGTTATTTGTGGATGAGCATAGACACAAGGCAGAAGAACCGAGGCCTAGGGTTTGTCCTGAAAGCCACACTGACCGTACACCTAACACAAATATTTGTGACGTCGGTACATCATCGCATTATTTCACGTCATTAATTTAAAGGTCAAGTTTGTACTAGTAAGTTATTATATCCTATACATCACTGACTGTTTTCTGTCTTTGATTTATTCTTGGATTCATTTACTGATCCTGTAAAAGAGCTGAGATGGATGCATCTTGGGTTTAAAAAAAAAAACTTTTTGGCTGCCCCCTTGGAGGTTTGTTCCAGGGTATATCTTTAACTCCGATTAGATTTTTGCACAATGCAAGAAAAGGTCTGTTTCCCATTAAGTAAAGAAGACAGACCATTATCTGTTGAGCTGTGACTTATAGACTGTCAGGATGAGCTCAAATGAAATGTAGTTTGTATGAGATTTAACCTTTTTGTTTGTATGTATTGTCAAAAACATGGCCAAGGATCTAGAGAATGAAAGAAAGCTGATAATGATGTAACGTCAGCAGGTATTGCTCTTTGTGGTAACAGAATGAAAATAGTGAGCAGTAAGGAAGAAAAGGAAAGCACTAACAATTATTTGCTGAAGGCAAAGTGAATATTGGTGAATAATAACCAAGACAAAGTCGAGGTTATTACTCTGTGAGCCTGAGGTGGATAATTGTTTTAGTATAAATACACGGGTGATTTTTTTTTTTTTTTTTTTTTTAATAAAATAAATTCAAACTTCAAAAGCAGCATGCAAATGTCATAAAGGCACGGCTCAGACTTGTCACTTATCTATGCTGAGTCACAAAATACTTTTTGTTTTGAAATGGATAAAATGAATCACAATTCCACCTTACCTTTTGAATAGTTTTACACCAAACTTCATTTCATCTTTTAGTGCTTTTAGGAACAGCGTTTTTCATAATTTGTAATTCTTCCTCACTTGCGGTGACTACACGATTGGCCGCCGTTTTGTCGAGTCACTCAAAGTGGTTATCGAGAAATGCTCTGAATTTTTCAACCAATCAGCGTGCACGATTTCCTATAGTCATCTCTGTATTTGTACTAATAATACATTAGCCCAAATGTTTGCATTTTATGGATGACAACTTGGGTTATGCGTTATGAAGTAATAAGTAAACGCTATTGGTGTTCTCCACGGGCGCTTTTAAAGTGGCGCACCGCCACATTATAATTCTGGCCCCTCACCTTTCCTATGGCCAGAAAAAAAGTAACTTCATCAGTATACACCAAATAAATCGTAAAGTATTCGCTTTATCATTTTGTAATTAACACGCAGAAGACCATTAAACGAATGCATACGGGGCTACCTGAAGTGGCCACGCGACTGCAATAGAAAAACATCCGGCCGGCTGCATACGAATTTGTGAGACGGAGCTCTGCAGTCAAAAAAGCCCAAAGTCCGTCAGCTTCAGGGGGATGAAGTCCCCCTGGCCCCCAAACCCCCACCACCACCTTTTATTTTTGAAAAGTGCAGAGCCCTGGTTATATTAAAGGCTCTAAAAATCAAGATGCATCAAGATCTACAGTGAATCATTTTGTTTTGAATCAAATAATGAGCTATTTTGAGGCTTCTAAACCCATTTGTGATGCAGTTATCCCTTTTGCTTCTGTAGGAAACCCTGCATGTGAGGGACGAGAACCAGAACTACAGAGAGTACTCCATCTCCAGCCCAACATCTTTCTCTCCAGGTCCATACTCTCCAGAGCCACCTGCCAGCCCTGAGCGTAAGGGGGGCAGGATCACACCTACCACAAAGAGGTAGAAATGCAACACACTGCTGCTATTCTCTTACTATTTCCTGCTAATTTACTTCCCTGTCACGTTTAGCTTTTTTTGAGCTTTTCCTCAAGTAAGATTAATATCCCAGGAACCTGGAACACAGCCACACGTTGCCTGGTCAAACATGCTGCCGATTACATCTATGATTAATGCTTCATAACTGTAATTACCTCCAATGAGTTTTGAGCTGTATAAACAGAACGTTTGCTTCAATAACAGAGCAGGCTTAGTTAGGAAAATATGCTTCTAGTCACACACAGCCCGTTATCTTGATCAGCGCTCAATTTCCCAAAGTTCATTTGAGCCACTGTTAAGAAGAGATGAAGTTAAGAGATTTTAAAATATACTGGACAGGTTTATTCTAACCATAGTGAAATGGAAATTCTACTGAAAGCAGTAATGCAATTACATGATTAAACCTAGACTGCTAGTTTTCACTTCTGAAGTCCTCTTTGTGTAGCACTTTTCGAACCTTTAGCAGCCAAGGACTCTTTTTCTCAGCTGTAAAACTCATTCCATGGACATCACGGTACAGATTTATTGCAAGAAGATAATCCAGCTATTCAAATATTAAGGGTTGTGTGGTTATTTATTTATTTAATCAAATGCACACTATTTTGACTTTGAGGTTTTTTTTTTAATCATTATTATTCATGAATTTTCCATTGACTGAACACACACATTTAGGTCCACATCAACATTTTATAGGTCAACTTGTTTGAGTTCCAGGTCCCATTCTGACCATAAACTCGGTAATAAATGCAATTATATTGATAATGCTCGGTTGTGGTTTCCACCAGTGCAGCAAAAAAAAAAAAAAAATTGTGGACAGCCTGGCTATATTTGAGTGTACAAAGTGCTTGCTTCTGATAGCCCCCCCAGAAATCACCCCTTAACCCCCATTGTGTAGCCAGCATATGTCACTAAGAGGATGCCATTAGTGAACGAGAATCCAGCAGCGGAAGCAGTCGTGAGAGCATGTTGCTGCACAGTCAGGTTCCCTCAGTGGGTACCAAATGATGGTGCACGGTTATTACAGTGATTGAGATAAATGAGATTGCATATGGCACTAATCTGCATGTGTTAGGCCTTGGATACTTCATGCTAAAAATAACCCTCCCCCTCTACTCACCATGCCTTAAGTTTTTGAAAAGACCCCCGAACGGTTTTGACTTGGTGGCTGTATCCTGACTTTTCATCCAGGAAGAGACCAAAGCACAACATGTGGGTTTGACAGGAAACCGCTATGCGTTTTGCCCAAGACAAGTTGACTAGTTCTTTTAATATCTTTGGTCAAAATTGCATCCACGTTGTCCAGCGTTTGATTGATTTGGATATTAATCTGAGGAAGGATGTAATATAGCTATCTATCATGCATGTCCTCTCGTTTCGTTTTTGTTTGCATACGGAAATATCTGCTAGCAGATCTATGAATGACTAGATGGCCAAGTTAATGCAGTTGCAGTTTTGACTGGTTTTAGAAATCATCCCTCTTCAAAATCTGTTCATTATTTCATCACTCTCATTACTATTTACTCTGACACATTTATAATCCCTCCGTTTGGTCTCACTCAGAAGAGAAGCTCCGGTTTAAGTGTGGGTCCTTTCAAGGTTTTTGTCATCTTGCAAATCTCTCTCTCTCTCTCTCTCCCTCCCTCTCTCCTTTGCTATGTGTCTGTCTTGCTATCTGTCAGTCTGTCTGTCTGCAGCCATGGCCTGAAGGTTGGAGAAGCAGCCTTAGGCCCAAAGGGTCACCTGTTCAGTTCCCTGAGACCCAGTTCCCTGAGACCGCCAGGAAAAATACGAGGGGAGTTGAGTGAATGAACAGCACTTGCCCCTCCCTCTGTATCAACATAGCTGCCGCGTGCGTGCGTGTGTGTGTGTTCACTACTTCTGATGGGTTAAATGCAGAGGAGGCATTTCACTGTGCTTGAATGTACGTGACCAAATAAAGGCTTCTTCTGTTTGTGTTTGTCACACTCTCCATCTTTCTGTCTGTATTAGTCTGTCTCTTTCTATCTGCTGGTCTCTCAGTCTGTCTCTCTTTTTGTCTGTCTGGTGGTGCCTGCAAACC
>JAPFFA010000002.1:10269654-10287402 GCA_026153275.1 Sciades herzbergii | reverse complement strand
TGTGGAGCTCTCCCCCCCCCCCCCCCCTTTTCAGAGGGAACATGCTCTTCTTGCTATCTCTCAAATGAAGTCAAGTTGGTTGAGCTGCATTACCCCAACACGTTTATTTCTGCAGTCGTGTGTGTGTGTGTGTTCTGGCGCATTGGAAAACTTGTGGATCCTTAACGTACAGGATGATCAGTTTGATTCACATTTTGTCTCTTGACAAGAAATGCCTTCATGAGCCGCCACTTAACTAGAAACTAATTCCACGTGAACTTTGCAAACTTGAGCTCAGCAATTAACTCTCGGTCTACCACCAGGGTCTACAAGTCCTTGGACTGATATTCAGTGGCTGAGATTAGCATTTATTTAGTCATCAATTACTGTTTAGAGCCTACCAGACTTTTCCGTCTCATTATATTTCTTTTCTCTTCTAAATGCTGCTTCTTGATTTAGAAAAAGAAGACTGGAGATTAGAATAGCTGAAAAGTACTCTTCCAGAGCATGGCTGAAAACCACTTTGGCACTGTCCCTTGACTCTCTAACACACACACACACACACACACACACACACACACACACACACACACACACACACACACACACACCACTACTTTCTACTTTGTGTATGGAGACACTAGGGGACAACATGTAGTTCTAAGCTCAGGGCCATCTATTTATCTTGGCCCTCTTTAGCCCGTGTGTGTGTGCCAGCATGCATGTTTCGACACAGTTAGACCCTATTAAATCCCCAGTGATAAAATCCAGAGGTGTATCTCTTCCTTTTGTCATCTTTCTTCTCTGTTCATCCTCTGTCCTTGCAAAGTTTGACTTGTTATTCTTTCCTCGGAGTTGGAAAATCAAACAGAGCTGGTTGGACAGCATGACTCTCAGATCCCCTCTGAGGCGGCAGAGCCGTAGGACCTGAGGCTGCCAGGGTTTATGGAGGAGGTTTTGGCTGGCTGAGGATATGGCCTGTTTTATGATTTTTGGTGCGGTTTTAATGGAATAGGCCTGAGTGGTAGGTCAACATTCCAAACATTGTCAAGGTAACCAAGAAACTTTTCCCTACTATATTATTTTTTTTTATTTATTTATTTATTTATTTATTTATTTTAGTCCTACAAACTGTTTTAGACCTACCCCACCTGGTTTTGTTTCTATGGCAATATATATATATTTTTTTTTTTCATTGTCACATGATGACTTCGAGGGAAATGGTGTTTTGTAATCCCATTCCCCACCTCCTGCAGGGAGTCCAGTTCATTCGTGAGCTTTCTACTAAATTCAGTTTTTAAACTAAAAGTAGTTCCTAACTATGGTTTTGGAGTAACTCTTTCACATGTATAATTAGCGGTCTTTCCTGCTGCAACACCTGTTTGGCTTAATCAGCTAAATGTTAGGCTTTTCCTGAGTCTATGGCTGCCATCCTTTCTAAAGGCTAGTGAGATGTAATGGCCATTTGGAGTGCACATTTAATGACTTTTATTGATCTTGGGTACTTGAACAAATACAAACAAGTATGGCAAATTAATGAAAAGTAACAGCCAGTTTCCCTTGTCAGCATGGATTCCTGAATCTGATATGGTCTTTACATGAGGTAGTGTGGCATTTGAAATTCTAGAGCAAATTGGGGTTTTTGTTTTTTTAAAATTACTTATTCATTTTGCTCCAATCCACTGATGTGTGAATAAATAACTATTTTACAACCCCAAATCAGGAAAAAGTTGGGATGGTATGGAAAATGCAAATTTAAAAAAAAAAAAGGGATTTTCTAAATTTACTTTTAGTTGTATTTCATTGCAGACAGTATGAACTCAAGATATTTAATTTGTGAATATACATCCATTCCTGCGTTTCAGGCCTGCAATACATTCCAAAAAAAAATTGGGGCTGGGGCAGTTTAGGGCTAGTAATGAAGTAAATCAATTAGTGTGATTTGCAAGAGGTGATTGGTAATCAAGATTTGGTACAAAATTGGCATTCATGAAAGGACTAGTCTTTGAGGAGCAAAGATGGGCCGAGGCTTTCCGGCTTGCCAACAAATACATGAGAGCATTATTGAACTGGTTTTTAAAAACAACGTTACTCAAAGATTCCTCAAGGAATTTGTGCATAAAGGGCAAGGGCGCAAGCCAAAGCTGAGCACCCTGTGATCTCTGATCCCTCAGACGGCACCGTGTCAAGAACCATCATTTCATCTATAGCTGATATAACCACGTGGGCTCGGGATTACTTTGGCAGACTTTTGTCAAACACTAAAATACAGAGTTGCATCCATAAATGCCAGTTAAAACTTCACTGTGCAAAAAGGAAGCCTTATGTTAACTGCGTCCTGAAGTGCTGTCGACTTTTCTGGGCTCAGAGGCATCTAGGATGGACCATCACACAGTGGAAATGTGTGTTGTCAGACAAATCAATATTCCAAGTTGTTTGTTGTAAGAAATGGATAACTTGTCCTCTGGACCAAAGCTGAAAAGGAGCATCTAGACTGTTGCCCAGCAATAAGTCCAAAAGCCAACGTGTGTCATGGTATGGGGGTTGTCAGCACCCTTAGCAAAGGTAACTTGCACTTCTGTGATGGCAGTATTAATGCAGAAAAGTATATTGAGATTTTTGGAGCAACATATGCTCACTTCAATCTGATATCTTCCAGGGATGCCCATGCATGTTTCAATAAGATGATGTAAAGCCACATTCTGCACATGTTACAAAGGCATGGCTGATGAGGAGGGTGTATTTGCTTGGCCTGTCCCCAAGAGAGAATGTGTGGCAAATTTTGAAAAGACAAATGTTCCAGTGATGACCCCATACTGTTGTGCACACCTTAAGACCCGTTTCCACGAAGAATGGGACAAAATAACACGCATTTTAATCAGAGTCTTCAGTCCCTAAACGTTTTAAGTGTTGTGAGAAGGAATGGCAGCATGATCAAGTGGTAAAATACTTTTACCATCCCAACTTAATTTGAAATGTGTTGCAAGAATTAAAATCGAAGGGTTTATTTTGGAAAAACAATGAAAAATCATGAGGTAAAGCATCAAATAATGTGCTGTTGTATTGTTTTGAGTGCAATACAGTCAAGGATTATTTACAAACTATTATTTTCAGTTTCAATTTCAACATACCATTCTGACTTTTTCTGATGTGCCTGTCTATATTAAAAAAAAATAATAATAATAATCAGCAGAGTTGGATTGGTTACTGAGGGGACGTCCGTATCGGGTGTAAAAACTTGAAACCCGTACCAGAGTTTTCTTATCCTGTTCATTCCTTCTCGTTGAAGGAAGGAATTCTAGTTCCTTCTAGTACTGTTATGGTGCCCCGACCCAAACTTGACCTTCACCTGTAGTTGATCTGTTTGCTGCTGCTATTTTTCTCTGTTCAAAATAATAAAGGTACAGAACTAGAAATAGCTGCTGTGGGCCTTTTCCTCTTTGCATAGGCTTCATCATGTCAGAATTGAGAGTTTGTTGTGTTGGAGCTGGGGTAGACCAGGGTTGGAAATGACTGGTCTACCACCAGTCTCATACCAGTGATTATGTAACAGCTCATTACTCTGATATAAGGCAACTCGGATGGTTGTGTAATGGGTGGGTCTCAGTAATGGTAGTGTAAGATGCAGCTCAGCTTTTTGAAGGTTATAATGCTGTTGTAAGAAGTAAGCTGAATTGGACTTCTGTGAAATGTAATAACCCTAAAAAGTCTTCAAAAAAGTGTCCTTGTTCAGGTTTAAAGAGAGTAGGGGAGGGTGGAATATTAGCTGTGCAGTCAGGAACTGCTGGTTGGCAGCAGCAATCATAAAAATGCTATGGCTATACAGTGGGCATATCGCACATGCTGTGAAAAAAAATCGGTCTGTGTGATAAATGAATTTACCGCAGTAGCACCCACACAATATACTTTTGCATGTGTGAGACAAAGCCACTTGTTTGTGTGTGAGGTGAATTGGTGGTGCATCATTTATTCTACTTGGGAGTTGTAGTCTATCGTGTGATATTTTTAAAGATCATGTCCCCATCTGCATAGAGTCCACAAATCCAACACCAAATCTCTACCAAGAACAATCCCCGTTTTCCCCAGCGATTCAAATTAGCTAGCAGTCTTGGGCCGTAGCTTTGCTCCAAGTAATAACATTACTAGTTTACTAGTTTACCACCACGCTACTGAAAAATGTCGTTGAAGTCGCTGTTTTCTGAATCAAGTAGCTTTTTGGTAGCAAAGATCTTTTTTTGATCAAGTAGCGCGTTAGTGTAAGCTACATTTTACTTGAGCCTTTCTGAAGCTCAAGCACAGCAGATCTTTCTGCTGAAGTCGAAATAAAACTAATAGCTGAAGTATTTTTAATTTTTGTGTTCACATAGACTTGTGCACTTTGTACGTGTCAAAGGCCACGGTGACGCGTAGCCACAGAAGCACTTCTGTATGACGGTGAGATCACATGGGGTGATGTAAACGCAGCAAACCATGCAATGAGTGTGCGTGGAACACCCCCACCCCAATAATATCGGAATAAACATCATTGGCTGATTTGGTAGTATAAAATCATGCAGGGACGATTAAATTATCACAAGCTTATGGTGTGTGTATTCAAGAAACTGGTGGGAGGGTGAAAATGGAGAAAGCACCGTGTAAAGAAGGTTTAAAAAAAAAAGTGCATAGATGGCAGTCAGAAAAGCGTGACGAAGTAATCTCCGGTAGCTGTTTGATCAGGCAGTGATCTATAATGCTCTACAATTACTCTGTAAACTCTTTACCCACTCTCGCCCCTCACCTGAGACGGCTGAGGACGGAGGGAGATTATCTCACTGTAAACGATAGCTCCGCTTAGAGAGATTTCTAGAACATTTCAGACCTGTTAGAAAGCAGGAGCAACAGCTCTTGAGCAGCTGGCCCACACGCACCACTTCATCCACCACCTCCACCTACCTCCACTCGTCTAAACACCAGTCATTTAGTTTTTGTTTAACAGGAGGGTTGAATCTCATTTCAGCAGAGCTCCTTTTGTAAATGAGGATACACTTGCAAAACATGCATATCACATCTAGAGAAAATGCAATAATCAATATAAAGTACAAAGTCGAATTTTTAGATAACATGATGTTAAATATGTAAACACTTAGTAAGAATAGTGTTGGGGGGGGGGCGTTCCAGAAAAGTCCATTGCAAATCTTGGAAGTTCAGTCATTACTGAAAGTGTTAAATATGCATGTGATGCTGTTTCAGTAGTCTGTAATGTAAACTCGCCCCATGTAACACGTACTGCATGCCATCAAAAAAAGATAAATACAGGCAATATTTCAAGCAACTCTGACCAACTAGTCATTTTAAGCAGTATACAATGAGAGCATTTCACTGTGATTGAGAGACATGTTTGACAGTCCTGCGCGCTCTCTGGTGTTTATATGTCATATTAAAGAGTGGAGAAAGAAAAATGGAGCAAATGGTCTGCATATGATGCGGTCCCGAGCTGAAACAGAACCTTAACCAGGACCATATGTCTAATGAGCTTGAAAATTCAGCTGCAGTTGGACAGCATGCGATGACTTGATTGAGGAAAAGACGAAGTTCTTTCTCCGTGTCGTCAGTCATCTTTCACTTCTCTCTATTCTTAGTAACAGTGTGGTCTTTGGTGGCGTCGCCCCACGTGAACTAGTCTGAGAGCATCCGAGGCTACGAGCAAAACAAGTACACCCACTGACCACTTTATTAGGACCACCTGAACAGCTGGTTGTCATGCAGTCGACCGATATGGCCGCAGTGCAATACATATATAAAATGTTTTTGTTTTTTTTCTTTTAAATTATTCCTGTTCTTGCCTGATAGGAGCAGGACCTGTTGGAACCTTAACATTCACGGTATTTTGTTTTTGAGATGTTTTTCTGCTCAATGCAGTTGTAAAGAGCGGGCGTTTGTTATTGTAGCCTCTCCTTTATATTTCCCTCTCAACAAGGAGTTTCCAACCTGCTGCTCACTGGATGTCTTTTTTTTGTTTTTCACACCATTCTGTGGAAACTCTAGGGACACTTTGCGCATGAAAGTGTTTTGAAATGCCTATACCAGGTTGTCCAACACAAACAACCCTGCCACAGTCAACATCTCGCAGATCATTATAGATACCATTACCTGAAGGTCTTGACATTTGCTGCTGCCATATGTTGCATAAATAAATAATAGTGCTTGAAAGTGGTCAATGAGTGTATGGTTGTCTGATTAAATGTCATTTAAAAAAAATAAAGAAAAGAAAAAAGGTTTCATTGCAGCTCAAACCATCTTATAGCCACCATACTCCCAAACCCCTCTTTAAATCAAGTGCATCTGCAATTTAATGGCGTATGTGGACCTTTTTGTAATGTGTTCAGTAAGCAGTTTTTGCTGTAACAGTCCTACCTCAGTAGTATAACATTGCAGGATTCAGGTAACAGGTTCAGAACGTCTCACTTGCACCAAATATAGTCAGCGTTCAGTGCTCGCACTTGCATGTGCATGCAGACACGCCCACACTGGCAGCAAATCTCATCTCTGATGATCACTTTGTTTACCATCGTACGGTTTGTCAGCTGTCTTGGTTTTTTCATCACAGTGAGAGGTAGCTGCGTACGGTCATCGCCACTGCGTTCGAGACGGAGCCTCTCATTCGACAGCCAGCACACGAGGGAGCCGTAAAGAGCCATAGCGCACGCACGCACAGCGAGGGGCCCAGCTATATCATCCCAATGATTATAATAACAGCATGCACAGACCAAAGTCGACAGACATTATCACTGGTTCTCACACCCCACCCCCAGAAGTGCGCACACAGTGTGGCTGTAATAATGGAGTAATAAGAGCTGTTGACGCTGCCAAGCAAACCTTCAGCACTGACCACACACACACAAGCATTCACTACTTCTCCTGTTTGAAAACTAGTGCCTTCTTATCATAAGAAGCCAACCTGCCATTTATATGCATGTGCGTGTGTCTTACGGTGGGGGTTCATGCTTGGAGCAGTGAAAAGGATCTTTTCCCTTTTACGGTCTTGTTTTGCTTGTAAAATGCTCCCGTTCTGGATTTGCATCATGGTTCTGTGCAAACATTTCAGTGAAGACTGCTTTAACCAACTCCTTTTCAGCAGGCCTTTTTTTTTTTTTAAATAAGGCCTCCACCTGCTGCCCCTCCCAGTAATGTTTTGCTACGATGATAAGTGATTTACAATTTCATGCTTTTTGCTGAAAGCAGGCCATTTTTGCTGTCCAACACCAGCTTCACTATGGCACCTGAAGGCATGAGGATTATTGCGAACACGTGCCCACCAAGCCCATTTTCTGTCTTTTTGTTATTGCTTTTGATTGTTCCGTGCTATATGGGAACAAACGGTTATCATAACCTGATCAATCTGTTCATATCATCTGTTAAAGTCAAGCATTGAAATGCCTGCCATAAATATCTCCCATATATTTTTCATCATTCCCAGCAAACTGTTCCTGCCCGTGCCTGAGGACTTCAACATCAGTTCTGCATCTATGATTGATGTGTGTTCTCAGTTTGATCTTATTTTTACTGACGTTCACGCAAGGTTTTTGATCTGTCCGAGATCTCCAACTGATTAGCGTGTTAATTCATATCGCTTCATGAACTGATTACATGCTCAAAGACCTCGGGCATTGATGGCAATTCTAGACTTAACCCTGCCATTAGGATCCCAGTTTCATTCTTGATAAATGGCACGTGACCTGAGTGCGCAACACGATTTATGCTGATGCGCTGTTGAATTCTCGATTCTGATTGACTGCAAAACAAGCTACAGGGTTTTTTTTTTTTTTTTTTTTACGTGCTGGTTCTGATCATTTCTATAGTGACGACAACTCATCATTATTAGACAAATCAGCGGAAATCTTAGTCATTGTTAATCATGTTTGTGTAGTGAAAGTCCTAAAATTCCAAAGGAGTCAATGCAGTTAGCTTTGGAGCGTGTCCTGAAATGCTTTTCTGCTCAACACGTTTGTAGAGAGTCATTATTTGAGTTACCATAGCCTTCCCACCAACTCAAACCAGTCTAGCCATTCTGGACATACTGCATCTATTTCAGCATTTTTGTCTGTTTTATGCACAGATGCAATTCAGTCTCTGAATATGTAAATTCGTAGCTAGTGAAATCATGCAGAACTGTGTCCAAGCCTGTGTATGTAAAATACACTGTACGTTAGTGTGTGCGTGAAAGAGAGCAAAGTGCTAAATCAGCTGCCTACATGTAGTTCAAGTCTGGCACAAAACGATACAATTATTACACACGTTAGTCTAGACACACATTTGCATGCAGTTCAGGACAGTGGGATGAGAGCAGCCACGTGTGATTTTTGCCTGTATCCTTCACCCCTGCTGTAACACAGCTGTTACAAACAGCCAATCAGCTGCTTGCATGTTGACAGTGTGAGACAATTTCTGCAGTTTGCTCAGATACCACTTCCTCATGCAAATCTGCTATTTATCACTTTCTACAGGCGGCTTAAATGCCATCACTTTATTTTTCATCTTGCCCATCTCTCTCAAAACCTCTTGGGTTTGCTTTTGAATTTTCATACATTATCAGTTTGTGACTATCAGCAGCATCTAGTCCTGGTTCCTCTAAACCCTGGTTCATTCATGTCTTCAGTAAACATGTAACTACCTTTTGGGAGCTCCATTTTTAATCTATCAGTGTTGTCTTTCATCTTGTAATTGTGACAGATGTTATGGCATTGTAGTGTGTGTGCACGCACGCTATTGTTGATGCTCATGCACACATTAGTACCGCTTTTAAGAGGTATGCACACAATGTGTTTGAGCTGTAAACTAAATATGACTGTATGATGATGAAACAGCAATACTGGTGTTAATCTTGAGAAGTTTAAAAAAAAAAAAATGATCATTTTTATGAATTGGGGGGGTGGGCTCAATGGTTAAAATCATCCTGAACCTTTCAAGGTTGAGGCTGACGTAGAGTCACCTGTTTGGTGCTTATCAATCATGTGTGGGGTGTGGTGTGGGGTGTTGTTTTTTTTTTTTTTGGAAGAGAAACAAAAAATAATCAGAGGTGGGTGGCCTACCTCCCCCAGCACCCACCTTTTTGAGTGGGCATCTGTGAAGCCATGTTCATGTTCAAATATGTGCTGATCGAGACTCCATTGTTCACAGAAGTTTACGCCCAACCCCCACTCTTCCCACTTTTTTTTTTTTTTTTCCTTTGCCCACTTTTTAGCATTTTCAAAATTATGCAGTGGGTGAAGTTAGGCTCAGAGCTGGGGATGTAATTTACTTTTAAATACATTTTAAAAACGAGAAAAAAAACCCTAGTACTTTAATAGCTTCTTGTATGTTAAACACAACTATTCTACATGGGTTATTTTTCTTGTTTAAAAATGTTCTTGGGTACTTTTTATAAATAATACTAAAACACTGGGAGCCAAAGCCCAAGAACCAAGATTCTGAGGTCCTCTGTGATGCTTCATAACTTCCTCCATTACATAACAGGCTGCATGGTTTGGAAAAGGAAGCGGTATGCATTTGTCAAAGCTTTGACCGCAGTTTTTCGGCAGCCATGTGCACGCGCGCGCATCCATCCCCTGGAGCTGTTTGGATTCCTTGATTGCAGCAAGGATGGAGTTTAATAAGGCGTACAGAGCTGTGCCATCCAGAGAACTGTGCGCGCATTTAGATTTGCATTTCTCTCATAGTCACAGTCCAAAACAAACCCCACAGCGCAAACGAATGTCTGCTTCCAACATTAACAATATCCTGATCTGTATTAAATGGAGAAGTGAGATGTCAGATTTGTTTGGGCATGCAATTGAATCTTAATGGTCACCTTATGGTCACTTAATGTAGCTGATGGGAAATGAGAGGAGGTGTGTGTGTGTGTGTCCCACTCTCTAGTGTTTGGGAGTTTCCCTCCGCTTCCTTTGTTTGGGTTTTGTGCACATTCCATTCAAGCTTGTCCAGATCTTAACTGATTGCCTGGGCGATTGTCACTCAACCACCTGGTAAGAATGACTCTGCTTTCCATCAGATCAGAAAAGCCGCATGAGGGTGATGTTGGATTGTAGACTCCTCATTGTGGAAAATTTGCAGTGAAGATCAGCAGCACGTTGCAATATGGAAGATAAGAAATATTTGCAGTACTTCGCCGATCGTCAGAGAGATGGTGTTCAGGGTAACTCTGAACCATCTCTGCCAACTGGTTCTGTGGCGAGAGGAGGTTGTACTGGGATATTTTTTTTTTTTTTTTTTTAAAGCATTTTTAGTGTGAAGTTCATGACCTGCTGAGTTTGTGTTCGATATCAATTCATCTTGCATGACTCCAACAAAAATGTGAACTGTAGTATTCAACAGCTTTGAGGTTACATTACAGATAACATCCTGACTATTAAATATCCTTCTTCAAAACAGCATTAACAGTCGGGGCAGAAAGTAAATAAACAATTTATAACCACGGTATAATTATGCCTGGTGAAGATCTGGCCTACTTTGTGAAGCCTGACGAAGCTACTCTTGTCTGCAGTATTGCTGTATTTGATGGCAGTTGACTGTGTGATTTGGTGAGAAGGTTGAAATGTGTATATGTAATAATACTCGTCCCCTTCGTTATAAGGCGAAATGATTGTCGGAACACCTTATTTGTGTTAGTTCTTTTTAAATTAAATGTAACTTAAAAACTTATCTTTGCAACACCCCAGGATCTGTAAACAGGGATAAAAACAAATGCCAGGTGGGTTTCCATTGCAGTTTTGTGCAAAATGGGGGGGGGGGTCCTGTCTAAGTCAACAGAACACAATTGTGAATGGTCTGTTTCCACGGAGTGGTGTTATGCAATTAAAGCTGGATTTTTGTCCTCTCATGATGGTCCTTCCAATTGGCAATGGAGCTCCAAAACCTGATGTGTTGACATGGTGCTTCTGATCTGGATCCATGTGAAACCTGCCTACTGTGGACTGTCAACATCCAGCCAGTTAGAATGAGACATTTCTTCTTGCTGGCCAATCATATTACTGTACCTGATGATTTGGATGTAAATAATGGTTTGGGAGGGAACACTGAAGGGAAGGGTTCTGTTCGCTTCTAAACAAAACCATTATGTCCAAATAATTTGCACCAAAATGAAGCTGTGAGCTCTCGTTGCCACCCTTTTATCACTCACTGTGTCTCTCCCTTTGTGCGTCTGTCCCCCTCTCCCTCCCTCTGGCACACAGAGAGCTTCTCTCACTCTCTGATCCCAGACAGTAGCTCATGCATGGGCACTGGTGTACGGGCATCCTAGGTAATCCCCTGCAAGTGTGCCAGCAATTCATGTCATGACCTCAGCATGCTCAAGCCAAGGGACACTGGTTACTGCCAGAGTACAGGTGTATAGAGACCAGGAAAAATGGTCTCTCTTAATAAAATAAAATAATCTAGAAAGATGTTTGTGTTGTATGGGGTGAAGGCAGGACTGAGCTTTAGTGTCTGGATGTATTACTGTGTGGAACGAGTGTCTATCAAACAACCGCTCTTAATTTGGTTTAATGGTTTTGATATGTAGTTGGGTTGACGAACTCCTTTGCAAATTTTTTTTGAGACTTGGAAAAAAAAAAAACCTCTTGTTAAACACTGTTCCGGGAGTGGGGGGAGAGAGAGAGATATCACTACATCTGGTGTAATTTACTACTGCTGTAGAACCTACAAATTGTACTACATCTACCCAACAGATTCCAGTCCAAACTCCCATTCAGAAATGCTTCTTGCATGTAAGATCACCTTTTTTTAATGTAACTTTGCTCATGTTTACATTTATATAGACAGTTGCTACTCTATGCTGATCATTTTTTAAAATAAAGGCTTTAAATTTATGTATACAATCTGATTTATTCATGGCACGTTTTCTACATCAACAGATTCATAAGTGTTTGACCAAATAAGTTTCAGTAGACATGTATAGTGGAGAACTTGGATGCCATATTAGATTTATCATCTTAAACATTTGAATGTGTATCTTTTGGAACGGAGTGCACACAACTACTTTTTTTTTTTTTTTTTTTAATGAAAATTAAAAGCAAACTACAGTACATTATGTAGATCACCCAAGTAATGCATCTTTTAATTACATGTGATTTTGCTTGGTTACTTATTAGCAATGGATTGCTATTTTTATTTTTTATTTTTTTTAAACCCTTTGTGGTGGTGGAACAGTAAAGCATAACCTGCTAACACTTTACGTACCCTCAAATTTGGCAACAAAATATTTTTGGGTAAGTGACGACCTTAAAAAAAAAAAAACCCCCACAAAGTTCTCAATTTCTCAGTGCTTGTTCTGCTGTAGCCTGCCCTCTAGTGGTCAGATTGGACATTTGCATTCTCTTTCATAAAACTTATCAATGTTCTATTTCCTGTAGCGTATACATCCACCATCATGAATTGGTTTGTTCTGAGATGAACTAATGCTGTGTCCATACAGCCAAAACATGTGTACGTACCCTGCTTTTAGGTCTGCGTATGTGTGCAGCTGTAATGGGGCAGATGTTGCAATGGCACTCTGATCCCAGAACTGACATGTGAGGTCCAGCCGTGATGAACTCCAGAGCCAAACATCTGGGAGCGAGCAAGCTCCATTTCGGTCATCTCATCCCAATCACTTCCAGTGCTTATATAAATAGCAATCAGTCATTAGCCCATCTGGCATAAGTGCACATACTGTACGTGTGTGTGCATGTGAGCATCGATGGGGGGGGGGGGTGTGTGTGTGGGGGGGAGGTTAGTGTCTGATTTGAATAGAAGCGCTAAGTGCCAGGAATGCAGACAAGCCTTCACTCTCACTGAGGCCCACAAAGCCGATGACAGAGCGAGTGTGCTTAAAGCTTTAGTCAGGATTATAAACTGATTTACTCATCCTTTGAAGATGAGATTAACGTTTAATGCCTTCATGCTTTGTGATTACATCCCTCAGGTGGGGTGTGTGTGTGTGTGTGTGTGTGAGGGAGAGACACCCTGTGCTCATTTTTCCCACCTGTGATTGTCTCTTTATCTCATTATCTCTGCTTGATATGAGAATTTTCTGTGATGTGACACAAGTCACTAAAGCTCATCACCTCAGCATGTGTGTGCCTGATGTGTAAAGGACTCTGCTTTACCAGAGTGTACACACTCGCTTTGCTGCAGTGTTTCTGCTGACTTGGGTGTATTACTGTAGTTAATAATCTGTCGGAGGCTAAATTTAACCTCGGGGAGCAAAAGATTGTTTTGGCTTAAAAGCCAGATGACTCCCACCCCCACTCCTACACACACAATCCCTACGATGTGCTCTGGCATCTCTAAACAGTATCAGGTGCCTCACTGTGGGGGAAGTGTGTGGTTGTTTTTATTTCTATTAAAAAAAAAAAAAGTTATAAAACACCAATGCTATGTCAGCACACCTTACGCTGCCATAATTATTAAACTAGCGAATCCTATGCTACAACTAAATCTAATCTTAACCTCAGTAACTGAAAAACTTTTTTTTTTTAAACTTAAAAGCTACAAAAAAGTTTTTCCCACAATGTCAAAACTAAGCTTTTTATCATTGTGGGAGCCAAGATATAAAAAATGTGTGTACACACACACACACACACACACACACACACACACACACTGTATTAATATATATTGATGTCACTGTATCAGTATGCTAAATTAATTCACTGTTTCACATTCCTTTTGGCCTTAATCATTTGCTCCAGCTCGTTTGCCGAAACCAAAAACTGATTAAACATTAGGGTGCGCACACATTTTACTTAATGACTGCTTGGATGGAAAGTTAAACCAGCGTTTCCCAAACTGCTCCTTGGCCTCCTCAGATGGTCTAGCTTTCTCCACAGCTCCCAAGCCGAATGCACCAAGCAATGAGAAGTGAATAACTGTTATTTTTGTAATAACATTTTAGGAGTTTATGAGAAGCAAAATTGTTACTATAAAACTACTGGTTTCCTCCAGCTCCCTGGAATACATAGAATTGCTGAGTGTTGAGGAATGTCTTAATAGTTTTTATCTTGTTCAGAGTGTGACCATGCTGTGTTTTTTGTGTGGTTTCAGGAGCTCTCCACAGTGGACTTCCGGAGCAACTCCGTGTCCAGTCAAACTCCAACACCACCTGAACGATACTCGCCACACAGTCCGATCGAACGAGAGATCCCCACCTCACCCCGCCGCAACAGGTATATACATACGCACGCACTCACACTTGTGCTTATATCCTTGTGGGAACAGACGTAACATTTCCCAAGTCCCTTACCCTAACCTTAACTATCAACTAAACGCTTAACTCCAATCTAATTCTAATCTAAACCCTAAAACTAACCTTGTGTCCGAAATTGCTCACTCGTTCACCACTCCCGGAATAGGGAATTACTATATAGAGGACTATATAGTGAGCTCATTGGTAAAATGAAAAACATTTTTGGACGCTAGTGCATTGCGCTGGTATTTACATCATTACTGTCGCGTAATTAAAATGTGCCAGATCAGTTGGCTGGTGGGTTTTTAAAAATAATACATAAATGCATGTTTTTGTGATAAATCCATATTATACTGAATGCATTTCCAACATTAATCAATACAAAGTACCTGCATCTTTCAGTTTTGTTTTTTTCTTTTTTTTTAAATCAAGGCTGAATACTTTCTTCTTTGCCGCTGCCTTTTATTAAATCAAATTTGACTTATTTGCTTTTTCAGTGCAATCGCAATGCATGATGGGATATATCACTTTGGTTAGTGACCATCGGTTGTGCACTACTTTTCGTGATGCATTGTGGGATACTTTGAGTGCACTAATATAGGGTGTAAATAATCCTCACTAAGGTTTCGGACAGCACTACAAAATGGCGTCCCCACTATATAGTGAGTAGGGAGTGATTTCGGACACAGGGTAAGTCTTAACCCTCAAACCACCCTTTGAAGAAGTAAGGACCAGCCAAAATAAACCAACAGAGTTGGGACAAAAAAAAGTTCTAGATCTCAATATGTAGCAAGAGTGTACACACGCACCCACACTTGTTATACAATCCTTCTGATGACCTTCTATTGACTGACTGACTAATGCAGCTAATTAATCACGTTACTTAAATTTAACCTTAACCTCTGTAACCAAAAGGAAACATTTGTTGGCTTATTTTATTTATAAATAAAAGCTGTTTTTGTTTTAAAAGAAAAGTAGTTTTCCTAGTGGGGACCTGCCAAATGTCCCCACAATATCAAAACCGTCAGCTTCCAATCACCTCTATCCTTACCCCATCCTATTAAAGTATGTATCCTTGTCTGAATAAGGTATGGTATGTACTTTCACCTAAATATTTTCTTGTGCTACTCCAGAGAAGAAATGAAGGTTCCTAGAACTACAGTAAATGGTTCCTTTTATTCAGACCTATTGTTACTACCTCCACAAAGATTTTCCTGTTTTAAACTCTTGTGTATATGTTGAGTTTTTATTTCTCACTTGTCTGCACGACTCAGAATGTTTACATAGAAATCGTAGCACATGTTTTGATTCAGTGGTATTTATTTATTTGGTCTGTGACTGAGTCACTTGCTTGTTTTGAGGGTTTATTTCAGCTCTGCCGTTTCGGGGTTCTATCAGACCCCCAGTCAGGTTAGAACGCATCGTCCCCTCTGAAAATATTGTAACAGCAAGGCCAGTTCTTTTGTTTTTGTTATACCCTGAAGACTTTGATTTGCTTTATTCCGAACAGTAAAGAAGATATTTAAAAAAATATATAAAAAATGCAATAATCAAAACATCGTCATAAACAGAATAGCGTAGCCACAAGGCAGTAACATCATAATGCTCGGAAAGGATTAGGAAGAAGTAAATAACTTATCAAATCCTAACCTTCTATACCAGCGCTAATCAAACGTCACTTTCCGCCATAATAAACTTGTATATAAGAAAACAAACAAAAAGAAAACATACCAACATGGTATAATATCAATCAAATCATATATACAGATACTTGTTATGCATATATACAGTGCATACATGTATCCGTACGTACCCTTACCCACATATATACAGTTATATTGTCAATAGAATGTTATTGTAATTCCTCCTCCCTATACCTCATAAAGATCTGTTCCTTATACCTTTTTTTTTAACTGGTTTATAGTTGTACATTTCATGAGCTCCACATTCAAACTGTTCCATAGCTTTACTCCACAAATAGAAATACTGAACATTTTTAACGTTGTCCTAGCATTGCGAATTTTAAATTTCAGTTTCCCCCTAAAATTATAGCCCCCCCTCTCTATCCGAGAACATTGTTTGGATATTCCTTAGTAATTTATAATGCCTTATTTTGTACATTATTAAGGTAGTTTTATATTCTATAATATCCCTGAATTTTAAACATTTTTTGAATTTAAGAATAAAGAAAAGATGACACACTTGTGAAATTTCCTCTCTGCATTTAACCTATCTGAAGCAGTGAACACACACATGCACACACATACCCAGAGCAGTGGGCAGCCATGCTAACAGCGCCCGGGGAGAAATTGGGAGTTAGGTGCCTCGTTCAAGGGCACCTCAGGCCAAGGTCATCCCATATTAACCTAACCGCATGTCTTTGAACTGTGGGGGGGAAACCGGAGCACCCGGAGGAAGCCCACGCAGACATGGGGAGAACATGCAAACTCCACACAGAAAGGCCCTCGCCGGCTGCTGGGTTCGAACCCAGAACCTTCTTGCTGTGAGGCGACCGTGCTAACCACTACACCACCGTGCCGCCTGAATAGTGAATTAGTATGATCTCGGTAACCAGCACTATGAATTATTCTTATAGACCTTTTGGGTTTAAGAACAAACAATGACTAAAATAAGAATTTCATTTTCTGATATTTACATCTACGTGTGTTAAACAGCATGGAACATTTATAAGTTGAAATAAAAATATAGGAACAGAGACTTGGTGTATTAAATAGCACTTTGTATTTGGTTTGCAATAGCTGCATCAAGACAGTGACTCATTGACATCACCAGACTACTGAAAAACGCATGCATCATATTCAGCATTTATTAATCGATAAATGCTTGGCATACTTGAAACTAGTACAGGCTGTTCTGATTGCTGCTTGAAACTGGAACAGTCTGTTCTGATTGCTACTTGTTTTAGTTCATTAAATCCTTGTGATTCATCTTTGCTTGCACATTCTGCTTTCTGCTTAATGAAGGTTATTTTGATCAGTAATGTCGGTCACCTCTTAAGAGTATGATCCTGACGGGTGATGTTATGGTACATAATGTCTCTTTCTTAAAATATTGTTGTCTAAACCAGTGATGTAATGATTAATCACCCATTTATTTTACCCTGTCAGACATGGACAACTTGGCTTCATCAATTGCATCATCCTCCAATCATATAGCTACAACACACTTTTGAGTGTGTAATTATTTATTTATTTATTTATTTTTTTTTTTACATATACAGGGTGTTTTTCAAAAAATTGATATGAGCCCCACACTCAATGTACTCCAGAATAGACCTATTTTTTTATGAACACAAAAGACAGATATAGAGTACAGGAATGTAAAATAGGGGTAACTGACTTGTCCAATCACAGTATTATCTACCTCAATATCCAGCTATCTAGGAGAAATAAAAATACATTATGGAGATTAAATGTGGGTATGCTGAATAACCGAAAAACATAGGAGGAGGTGAAGAAAGAAATTAAACGCTGGAGGACAACTTGAACAGCCCAGTGGATTCTACCATACTATGGGACACGGTTAAAGCTGTAATGAGAGGGAGGTTA
>JAPFFA010000002.1:10248730-10262259 GCA_026153275.1 Sciades herzbergii | reverse complement strand
AATCAATATGAAATTTGATTGGGAGCTAATGCAGTGTGGATAAGACAGGGGTGATGTGGTCATATTTTCTAGTTCTATTAAGGACTCTTGCTGCTGCATTTTAAACTAACTGGAGCTTGTTTATGCACTTATTGGAACATCCAGACAGTAAGGCATTACAATAATTCAACCTGGAGGTAACTAAAGCATGAACTAGTTTTTCTGCGTTGTGTAGTGATGTTTAAATTTCTTATCTTGGCAATATTTCTGAGATGAAAGAAAGCTATCTGGGTAATGTCTGTGAAGATTCTCAGTCATCCAGGTCATAGTAAACTGTGGGTGGTAAAAGAGAGCAACTGGACTTGCTTGACGATTCTATCCGGGTAATGTTATCAATGTGAGTTTCAAATGAAAGACTGGGGTCAATAATCACCCCGAGGTCTTTTACTGCTGCATGTGAAGAAACAAAGGCCATCCAGAGTTACTGTGTAATCAGAAAACGTCGTCCTAGCTGCGTGTGGTCCTAGTACAAGTACTTCAGTCTTGTCAGAGTTGAGCAGAAGAAAGTTAATGAGCATCCAGTGTCTAATGTCCTTCACACATTCCTCAATTCTATTAAGCTGCTGTCTTTCATCAGGGTTTGCAGAAATATGCAACTGTGTCTCATCAGCATAACGGTGGAAACTAATACCATGTTTACGAATAATATCACCCAGAGGTAACACACAAAGGAAAAAAAAAAAGCAGTGGACCCAAGACCGAACCTTGTGGAACACCAAACTTTTACCTCAGTATGTCTAGAAAAATCACCATTTACATCAACATACTGATAGCGATCAGTTAAATAAGACCTGAGCCAGGAGACGGCCGTTCCCTTAACTCCCATAACGTTTTCTAGTCTATCCAGAAGAATGGAACGATCAATGGTATCAAATGCTGCACTAAGGCCAAACAAGACAAGCAGCGAGACACAGCCCTGATCAGATGCCTACAGTAGGTCGTTTACTACTTTTAACCAGAGCTGTCTCTGTGCTATGATGAGGTCTAAATCCTGACTGATACATTTCATGGACGTTATTCCTATGTAAATATGAGCATAGTCTAATGCCTGAAGATGATGATTGGTTGTTCCTTTAAACCGTGCATACACTGAACAAACTGATAGACTTTGACCTTAAACACTGCAGTATTCACGTGTAGCCACAGTAAACTTTAACCCTTATGTCATGGTTATTGTCTGTCTGTAGTTCAGAGAAACAAGAGGAGAAAATCTGTTAAAGGGAAAATTTTTCAATTGATCCTATATTTCTGAGAGACTGAAACCACAACAGCAGCAAAATCATGTGAGGACAGCATTTAAATAAATCTGTTATGAGATGTTTATCTGGAATTTATTTACTGTTCAGTGTTTTGTTACCATTAGCAGTGTATATCCGCGTTATACATCTTTAAATCATTTTAATCACAATAGTTTTTTTTTTTTTCTCTTCAGTAAATGTATACAAAGTTCGAGACGAGTGTTTTTCGTTCATTTTTTTTTTTGCTCCTGACTGTTGCCTCAATTCATCAAATTGACAAAATGATTAGCCAGATTTATAGGCACGTTTCAGCATTTAATGGGTGACAAAAGTAAAAGAAATTTATTTGTTTGATTCCCAGGACCTTCACTGGCTTTTGTTTTCATAATGTATTTTAAGCTTTCGTGGTTTATGAATACCCGTCTGTCTGTAAGGTGTAGATCGAGGTCTTATCAGTCTTGACCATGTTGATCTTCAGTCTGTATGTGCAGCAGAAACTACACAGGCATACAGGCTTTTCCATGAGCCAGAGTTGATGTGATGAGGTTATAAGATCACTGCGTTAAACCCTTTTCTCCCATAGCATTCATTTCCTTTTATGTAGCTGCACTGCTGTGAAACTTTAGGAATATAAATGTGCATGAATGACTTTCAGCAGTAAGCATGCACTACTGGTACAGATCTCGATTTAATGACTGATTTTGGATTTCAGACATTCAGTCCTGATGTTTGTTTTATTTACCGTCTGCGTCCCTGTCTCTCCGTTAGCTCGGACCTTGCAATGCAGCGGTTCGATCGTGAATCAGAGGTGTACAAGATGATTCTGGAGAACAAGGAGTCGCGTGCATCTCCTCGCCAGTCCAGCACCTTCAAAATGCTGCAAGAGGTCTTGGAGGCTGATGAGAGAGGTAAAAAAAAAAAAACACACTGCAATTCCTAACTGCCTTAATGCAGAAAATTCAAATTAGTCCAACATGTAAAAATCGGGACACAAATTGGGTTCCAAGTCACTGCAACCTTCTGTCCAAATGCATCATTAAATAGCCATAAATTCCCCAAGCATTAAAGTCTGTCTCTTATCTGTGAAGTCAAAACTAATACTTGAGCTTGGGTTCAGTCTGTGAAAATTATTTCCCCCCCCTCGTTTAGGACGTGATATTTAGATGCATTTTTGGCCCAAAAGACAATCCGTTACATAATCGGACATCATAAAGTGCAGTGGAAACGTCCCGGCAACTGTGAATGCAACGTGTTTTTTACCATCCAAATTCAAATCCTCAAGTGTCTACACACTATCATCCTAGAAAACAATTGTCCATGGCAGATTGGACACACGAATTTTATTATGCAGTGTGACCTTTATTCTCAGAAACTGGTTTTAAAAAGTGTTGTCATTTTACTTTGTTGTCTTCTCAGAACACTGATTCACAGTTGAAATATTTCATTTCGTGTGTTATTTTAAATGTGGTCATGAAAATTTGTCCAAATTGTTATGGTGACCAAAACAGTACTGCTTCAAGGCCCTTGACATCACCAGTTCTCAAGCGTTCCAGCATTTTAGTGCTGGAACCAAACAGATTTGCCTGGTTTTGTTGTGGAAAAGCATGAAAACGTTTGACAGAAAAATGGGCATATTTTACCGTTTCATCATTCAACTCATATACACAGCACAAAGGATGATGGATGAAGGATTTCGTTTCTCTCTTTAATCATGCGTTCGTGCATCTGTGAATAATATACTCATTGTTGCAGTTGCTACTAAAACATTTAAGTGGACCACTGCTAGTGAATATATTTTTTTTTTTTTAATAGAAAGATTAAAGTTTGTTCATGAAATCATGCCCCTGTTGACTGATGTCCATTGGTACCTAGTTTCTCGATCAGCGAATTTCATGGTGAAATAGTTTGCCAAGTGAGGCCTTGCACTTTATTAGTGGAACTTTTAAAAATTCGCCACGGACTTTTGCATCAGCGCTAGGTTTGCCAATGGTAAGGAATTTCCCTGATGAATTATTGCATATGTGTAAACCAATGGTTATTTAATTAGTCCTTAGGCACAAGGCATATATAGAAAATACAACATGCATATTTCTTTGCTCAATCATTCTATTATTCAGAATTGATGAAATAAAACAAAGCTAAAATGGCTGAAACAAAACTTTTACGTGAATTTGGACCAACTGTAGTTAACGACACATTAGCTACTGGAACATCCACAAGCTCTAAAGAGCAAACTCCACAGACATGCCTATGGTTTTTAATTTAAAAAAAAAAAAAGCATTCAAGTGTTGCCGGTATCCTTTCTTTATAAAGTCCTCCTACCCTGTAACATGACTCTCCCTGTGTCCAAAATTGCTCCCTACTCGCTATATAGGGCACTATGTAGTGGGGAAGCCATTTTGTAGTGCTGTCTGAAACTTTAGTGAGGAATATTTACACCCTATATAGTGCACTCAAAGTATCCCACAATGCATCATGAAAAGTAGTGTACAACTGATGGTCAGTAACCAAAGCAATATATCCCATCATGCATTGCGGTTGTGCTGAAAGAAATCAAATTAAGTCTCAAAATTGATTTAATAAAAGGCAGCGGCAGAGAAGAAAGTATTCAGCCTTGATTTTAAAAAAAAACTGAAAGATGCAGGTACTTTGTATTGATTAATGTTGGAAATACACTTGGTATAATATGGATTTATCACAAAAATACATGCATGTGTTTATTTTGAAAACCCACCAGCCGGCTGATCTGGCACATTTTAATTGTGCGACCTTAATGACGTTAATACCAGCACAACGGAATAGTGTCCGAAAGCGTTTTTAATTTTACCAATGAGCTCACTATATAGTCCTCTATATAGTAATTCCCTATATAGGGAGTAGTGAATGAGTGAGCGATTTCGGACACAGGGTCTATTTTCCCTTTATTGTCTCACTTCAGTTTCCTGTGAATTATTGCTGTATTGTTTACTCAATTATATTGCGCCCCCTTGTGTAGAATTTAATATTATGACACATTTATTTAAATTGGCTTCATACAAGGTTGAAAAACTGAATTTGAAACTGCACTGGTATTTAAAAATAAATAAATAAATAAAAGCTCAGTCAGGTCACCTGTTTTGACTTGTGATCACCGTTCAACACCTGATAAATGAGTGTGATCCAAGTTTTTAGGCTTTAGTTTAATTGTCTGTGTGGTGTTTTTTATTAAAACAGAAGCTGCACTCAAATTTCCAGGGAAGCTGTCCCCAAACCCACCGAAGCCGACGTCATCTGTCGCCGGGGTCCAGAAATACCACACCTGTGAAAAATGCGGCAGCAACATTGTGTAAGAGAGAAATACTCTGTAAAATTCACTGTTTAGATCCTGTAAATGCACACAGCAACACACGAGTCATAACATGCAGCAGAAAGAACGTTAACACCCAAAGACATGTGTCCTGGCTTGTTTAATTTATTGCCTAATTAGAGATTAATAAGCGGGAAATAAAGCACACGGTTATTTATTTCTTGATGAGGGATTAGTTTTTCTCTGAAGAATATTTTTCAATTTGTGGTTGGAATTTTTTTTTTTTTTTCCTCATTTTTCCAGTGTGACATGAAGCTACTTCAACAAAAAGTGGATTTTTTTTTTTTTTTTTTCCGAACCCTTTTTACTAATATTTACAAGGGGTGCTGCAGTTGACCTTGACACTTTGCACACTGTTGGCATTATCTTAACCAGCTTCATGAGGTAGTCACCTGGAATGCTTTTCAATTAACAGGAGTGCCTCGTCAAAAGTTAATTAGTGGGCGAGTTTCTTGCCACCTTAATGCGTTTGAGATCAAACAGAAAAATAATAAAATACAGTAAACCGCCCTGTTCAACACCACAACTGTAGTGATCCATATTACGTCAAGAACCGCTCAACTAAGTAAAGAGAAACGATATCAGTCGTTAAGACATGACGTGTCTTGTCTTTTCATGAATTTAAAAAAAAGGAATATTGACTTCAAAGGCATGTCCAAACGTGTGCATGTGAAATCTAAATGTATTTTTTTTAAATGAACAAAATATTCCTGTTTATAATTGACAAGATTATATAGTGTACATGAAATGACTATAATATAATATTCAAATTATGTATGAACATAGATTTCAAAAAATTTTCTTTCAGCAATTAAAAAAAAAAAATGTAATCATTGGCAACTTGCTATGAGTTATAAAACACGTTGGTGGAAACTGTAACCATGCTTTGTGTTGAGCCACATCACCTCACCCCACCCCACTGTTGGGTATTTTCCTACACCCGCATATACGGTCATGTCTTATTCCTTACATAAGGAAATCTGAGTATCTTAAGTCTAACAAGTCCAATTTAAAAGCTGTGGCATAAGGGATGCAAGAATACGGTAGCGCTAAGCTGAAGCGTAAAGCTGATAAACAAAAACCTGATTGATTTTGTGCGTGTTCAGTGTATGACGTGCCCTTTGGTTGTGTTACAGCACCCAGGCGGTGAGGATCATGGACGAGCGTTTCCGTCACCCCGAGTGCTACACCTGTACAGACTGCGGCCTCAACCTGAAGATGCGCGGCCACTTCTGGGTGGCAGACGAGCTGTTCTGCGAGAAGCATGCACGCCAACGTTATCAGGGGCCTGGTGCGGGCTACCGCCACCCCATCTCTCCTCACCACTGAGCCCTCCGCTCTTTCCTTCCCTCCCTCTCTGAATTCTTCCAGCACAGCAAACTCTGAATAACCTGCACAGAACACACAGCTTCTTTTGCTTTAGAGGAAGAGCACCCTCTACGTCTTGAGCTGTATGTGAACTGTGCTAGTTGTTGACTCTGGGAGGGGATGAAGCGGTGTATCAGCCAGTATAGCAAATATCCTACACTTTAAACTTTTGCCTGCCAGTTCTTCACATTGTATTAGGCTTTTTGTTTCCATATAGATTATCTCTTCACCATGAATTCATTTAAACGTCTTTCTATGTTCAGTTGGGTTTCACAGAAATGTACGAACCTGGGATCTGCTCCATGTTGTAATATTCAGAACAAGAAGTGTACAGAGCGCGCAGAACTGGTTTCCGTTGTTTGTGTGCGCAGTCGAGTTTAATTTAGCCTGCGTTTTTGAGTGATTGATCAGTTTCTTATAAAACGATGTTGAAAGTATTTTGCCATTCATATATGGAAAAACGCGCGTACAAACACATTTCTTGTTTAAGCACATATTTAATTCAAGGCTGCTTAAACAGTGGTGCAAAATTTAATCAACAGAGACCTGTAGCAGTTGTGTTCATGGATCACGTTCCAGTCTGTTGACTTAAAATGTATCTTGGGCAGCCCTGAATTTTTATTTTATTTTATTTTTTTCCTTCTTTGTCTTTTCATTTTTTTTTTTCCTCCATCTACAAGGGAACTGTATATCAAAGCAATATGAGGAATAACATGTTAATGTAAATATGTGTATTTTCTCTTTAAATGGTTATATATAGAATGATAGTGGACAGGGTTGTATGTGTATATTTCTGTGCATGTCAGACTTGATACTGAGTACATGTCATTTTGATATGACAGAAATGAGAGAATGTAATTAAACGAGTCAAAGCCAGTTTATTATTTTTTTTCAAAAAAATACTGGCTTTCACCCAAGTGGCATATTTTCATACAGAACTCCTCCACTGGTGACTTGTTTGATGGATGACTTCTGAAAAATTATGTTGCAATTTCTTACATTAGCTGTGCTTTCCTCACCTTTTTTGTTTTCAAATATAAAATCTACTCATGTAAATGATTTGAGTGAGTGGATGCTTTTTCAGCAGCCTTGTTAACCTTAAATTTGGCGTGTTGGTTCTTAGCTTTTAAAAGAGCAATGAGCACATTTTAACGGTGATTTTGTATGGTCCTAAAAATGAGGAAACATTCATAATATAAATAAATATAGTATTTTAGGATAAATATGAAATTTGTGGTTGGGAAACATAAGCAACTGTTATTTCAGCCAATGAGGGAAGGTATCTGGTTATTTTGCACAACTGTTCTTTAGCACAACTCTGGATTATGGTCACAATAATTGGGGAAAAAAATTACTCCTCTTGATATAGGAAGGGGTTTATAATGATCGCTTAGGGACTGGAAGCTGAAATTTCTGCTGCTGTGCATGTTAAGGATCAGTTGTTGATCCCTGAAACGTGGACTGAAAATCCAATTCTTTGGTGTCTTTTGAATATTTGTGGTTAAGCCATAACAAACCTTGAATTGTGGGCACCTTCATAGAGAACTTCAGTCACTTCTGAACATATTACAAATTTAATTCTTTGAATTGAATTTCAATTCAAAGAATTGAACATGTCAAGCAGAGCAAGAGACATTAACCCCCCAGTTAATTCAGCGACCACCGAATTTAGGACTTTAATTGAATTCAATCCACATTGAATTTGGATCCAAATTGAATTAACAATTCAATGTGGATTGAATTCTGTGGATGAGAAGAATTGAAATTGAATTCAAAGAATTGGAATTGAATTCAATAATTCTCATCCACATTGACCAATTTGGATTGGATTCAATTCAATCCACGTTGAATTGAATTAAATGTGGGTTGAATCGAATCCACATTGAATTCAATTAAAGTCCTAAGTTCGGGGGATGATGTCTTTTGCCCTGCTTGACATGTTTTGCCAACTAGGAAGTAACCCAACAGTTGCGATATGTAAACAAATGAAAGAAACCTCCGCTAAAGTATCCTAGAACAAGTGGCAATTAAATAAGTGCAGTATAAACGTTCAGGAATAACAAAACAACCAAAATTAATATTGCTTATAATACGGCAATTGTGAAGCAAGAAGAGGAGATTACACTAAGATCTAAGGGTTGTTCGATCAAGACAAGTCTCGAAGCTGTGGCTAGTTTACAGGGAAATTCATTTTATTGCGGCATGTTTATATTTGATTTCAATATTTCTGATTTTTGTTCAATGCGATCAACCACTAAAAAACATTATTTAACACTATCAAATCAATAAACCAGAAACACTTGTAGATTGTGCAAAAAAAAAAAAAACCTCAATACACAGATTAAAATTTGTACAAGTCAATCAGATCAAGAGCAGCTTGCACTTTATTTGAATGACGACAGTCAATTGTGTTTTTGCATCATTCTTTAAACTGGTGGTTGAAATAATGAGCTAGATGGCAAATTTTCACTTCTCTAATTCTATTGTTTTCTTTTAATTGAGCACTCAGTGAACAGAAATGGATGTATATAGTATTTCCAAACTATGGTGGATATTAAGTATTCATAATAAAGATTAAGTGTTCCTGGATCTTGCGCAAAAGAATTAGATTTGTGCGAAAAGACTCTTATTAGACTTTAGTTTCTTAGAAATTTCTCTGCAAATTCCAAGACCGCATACAGCATCCATGGTTGTTACTATAGCCTGGTTTTATTCATCGCATGTTATGTCACTTGTGTTTATTTGCACAGTTTCAACGTTTTGGACTTTTGCCATAAAGGCTGTTTTATTCCAGACTGATCTTCCAGTAGAATAGGTTTAATCTTAAAATGAGTACAGAAATAGGGTTAATATTTAATTTGTTTTTAGAATATTGTGATAAATTTTACCTCTATATTTTACTTGCCAAGATGTTCTTTGCAGTGAGGTCAAAGCTGGAAGTTAAGTACTTTACTGCTTAGATTGTTTATCACATTATTCTTTTTCCAAGTTAATCTTTAAAATTTGAAGACTTGCTTGCCTGCTTGCCAAGTCCCTTGGCATTGTTCCTGTGGGTTGTGAAATCCGTATATAGTTCATGTTGCTTGTAGAGTGGATGAACTCTGAATCCAGTGCTTCTCCTCCTCATTTGATCACTAGAGGGCCACAGAGGCATGTTCTCTGTCTGAATGTGTTATGTTAAACGTGTACAGTATTCTCTCTGATGTATTCATTTTGTAGAAAGTTAGTTAGAAGACTGGAGAAGGACTAGAGAAAAACCAACCATCCATCCGTTATCTGTAGCCGTTTATCCTGTGCAGGGTCGTGGGCAAGCTGGAGCCTATATCCCAGCTGACTATGGGCGAGAAGTGGGGTACACCCTGGACAAGTCGCCAGATCATCACAGGGCTGACACATAGAGACAAACAACCATTCACATTCACACCTACGGTCAATTTAGAGCCACCAGTTAACCTAATGTCTTTGGACTGTGAAGGAAACCCACGCAGACACCGGGAGAACATGTAAACTCCACACAGAAAGGCTCCTGTCAGTCACTGGGCTCGAACCCAAAGCCTTCTTGCCATGAGGCGACAGTGCTAACCGCTACACCACCGTGCTGCCTAGAGGAAAAACTATTTCTTTAAAACCAGTGCTTTTGTGGTGAAAAACTAGTGACTCGCTCACCCACCCATAAGATTAGTCCTGTAAATTAATACATGGTTTGGGTTCTAAATTTTGGCTACCGTTTAGCCCATGAAACTTGAATTATTTTTGTTTTGCCATTTTTTTCAACATAAAATGCACGTTTTCTTGTACGTAAACACATTCAACAATGTGTTGACCCATCTCGGGTAGCAATATCTCATTTTTCCAAGGTTCTATGTGAACACTGGCTGCATTGTTCTTTGAAATCCCTGACAGGGTTGGGTTTTATAACATTCACACTAATGACATGAAGTTAAAGGTATTTCAAATGAGTCATTTAATTTCAGTTTATAATTTGGGTTGTGCTTTGAAAGTGACCTGTTACCCTTGGGTGGAGGGATGAGAACTTTTCCTCTCCTGATCTTTAGAACATTCAAATGATTTTAGATTTCCTTTTGAGAATTGTGTGGGATCTTTTCATAGGAATGAGTGTGTGGATTTAAAAAAAAGTTGAATGATTTTTGTTGTTGGAAGCTAAAATGTATTTTAATGAGTATATTTCAAGGTAAAATGTAGTTCCATTTACAAAAACATGAGTGTAAATGGAATATCAGTGACCGTGTTGGAGTTGAGTCCGGTCTCAAGTCCCCAGTGTTCAAGTCCAGGTCATTAAAGAAAATTTCAAGTCGAGTCCGACACAAGCCCTGCTATCAACAGAGCAAATAACATGAGAGAGGGTTAACACTAGCTAGTTCGTCGGTCAGCAAGCAAGCCCTACTGTCGTCAGAGCAATGAACATAGCGTGTCACTTCCTTCTCTGGGTGGAGTCTTGCCAAACGACAATTGAAGTTCGAGGTTGTCCCCGTCGTCTCCTCGATAGTTGTTCTACATATGGAACACATAGCGGTGCATTTTTTTCCCACTGCACGAGAAGTCTGTATAAGCAAAGCGGACAATCCTAGGGCCATTCTCTCCAGGCATTTTAGCCCCATTAGCGTTAGTTTGTTCCTGAACATGATGTATGAACAGGTGAATGTGCGTTCTCTTGCATAAAATTAGTATAGATATAAATATACCAAATTATTATGGCATGTTACAAAATATAAAGAATTTACGAGTCCGAGTCAAGTCACGAGTTCTTAAAATTAGGGCACGAGTCGGACTCAAGTACTACAAGCCTGAGCAGTGGGCAGCTATGCTACAGCGCCCGGGGAGCAATCGGGGATTTGGTGCCTTGCTCAAGGGCACTTCAGCCATGATACAGAGGGAGAGGAAAGTGCTGTTCATTTACTCAACTCCCCTCATGGTTTTCCTGCTGGCCCTGGGAATCAAACCAGGGCCCCTTTGGGCTTAAGGCTGCTTTTCTAACCTTCAGGCCATGGCTGCCCCAATTGTGGAATCATGTTTCAAGTTTAGTTTACTTTTTCTAGCACCTTAAACCATGGTCAGTCATGAACAATCTTGACTTCTCCTTCGTTCTACTCTAAACCTTATTGGCTAACTTGATCTTGTCCTCTTGTCTGTGTAACCGAGTCCCACATGTGCTAACAGACATCGCTGAAATCAGTCTTTTCCCAGAAATCCCCACTGAGGTGCGGTGCTCTAACTCCATCTAACAGCAGGAAGTGCGCTTCACTGAGTGACCTAATGGGTGTGTAATCAAGTGGTTGTTACTCCCTGATGGGAAACAACAAATCTCCACAACAGGAATGTGTGACTCCTGCAACCTCAGGCTCTAGACAACACAAATGAGCCTAGTGGTGCTGGTGACCTCTCGCACTCCTGTCGCGTTCAAATATTCTCACCTGACCAATAGTGGCCTTCACGTTTATTCTTTATACATGTATAACACAGTTGGACCAAGCAAATGCACCAACACGCCAATGTTAATATAATAAATGTTCAAGCAAAACCCCTGTCCTTCAGCAATCACCTGAGTAAATAAATAACTAGCAAAAAATAATTTAAATTTATTATACAGACACAAGTGCAAAACATCTCCTCCACGAGGTGGCGGTGTTCTTTCACAGCTCAAGCATTCCTGCTCAATCTCTGACATCAGTTCAAAAGAAGTTTTCACAAAGATCTGATTTATATATTTGTAGGCTGCCTGTTAGTTTCTCTGTTTAGGAAGTGATGTCACTCCCTAACCAGACTGGTTGATTAGCTTTCCCAGAAACAGAATTTTAGGATGGAGGTTTGTCTTTCATATCCTGAAGAACATTATGCTGAACCAGATGCAGTTCTTGGGCATACTTTATCTCTGTCTCCTTGATGGTTTTTAGCCATTAATTTCTTAGCCGTTAGTTCCTACAAGTAAGAGTAAGAGCTTCTTTTCTCACTCGTTATTTTCCAGTGACGTTCAAAGCCATATTAATGAGAAATCCACTGTAGAAAATTGTATAGAAGTTGGTGTTAACATTGAACTCGATGATCCTGAATGCAATTCAGCTACATGATGCAGTTACAGCAAAGACTCAGCTTGGCTGTTTAGCAGTCTGCGAGATGATGTGCAGTGGTCTTGATGGACGTATTAGAATCTGTTTGAGCAGAGTGCACAGAGCTGGACAGACTAAAGGACTAAAGTGCTGCTGCATCACTCTATCGGTAAAGATGAATTCTCACCAACACCACTGTTAGCAGGCAGTCAATTGGTATTATGGGTAACGTAGGAAGCCGTTAACCAAAGTGAAAATTGACCAATATTTCGAAACTAAATTCTGAGTCATTTAACATCCAAATGAGGTGTAGGTGGAGAGATTTTAGGTTTTAACCCCCAAATATTTTAGTACTTTTCCTAATGCTTATTCATGATATACACCAATCAGCCATAACATTCAAACCATTGACCGGTGACATGAATAATATTATCTCATCACAGTGGCACCTATCAAAGGGTGGGATATATTAGGCAGCAAGAAAACAGTCAGTTCTTGGAGCTGAGGTGTTCAAAGCAGGAAAAATGGGCAAGCATAAGGATCTGAGTGACTTTGACAAGGGTCAAATTGTGATTGCTAGATGACTGGGTCTGAGCATCTCCAAAATGGTACATCTTGTGGGATGTTCCTGGTATGCAGTGGTTAGTACCGAATAAAAGTGGTCCAAAGAAGGACAACTGGTGAACCATTGACAGGGTCCTGGGCGGCCAAGGCTCACTGATTCTCACGGGGCTTCAAGGCTAGCTCATATGGTCCAATCCCACAGAAGAGCTACTGTAGCACAAACTGCTGAAAAAGTTAATGCTGGCTAAAACAGAAAGGTGTGTGAACCAGTGAGCCTTCGACACCCATGACCCTGTCGCCGGTTCACCGGTTGTCCTTCCTTGGACCGCTTTTGTTTGGTACTAACCACTGCATACCAGGAACACCCCACAAGGTGTGCCATTTTGGAGATGCTCAGACCCAGTCATCTCGCCACCACAATTTGGCCCTTGTCACTCAGATCCTTACGCTTGCCTATTTTTCCTGCTTCCAACACATCAACATTGAGAACTGACTGTTCTCTTTCTGCCTAATATATCTCACCCCTTGACAGGTGCCATTGTCATGAGATAATGTTTGTCATTTCACCTGTCAGTGGTTTTAATGTTGTGGCTGATCGGTGTAAGTCATAATTCCTTCATATTTCACCTCCCCAGATGTCAAACGAGTACATCTCTTCATTTGTTTACATTTTACTGCTTACATATGGGTGGCATGGTGGTGTAAGTGGTTAGCACGGTTGCCTCACAGCAAGAAGGTTCTGGGTTCAAACCCAGCGGCCGGTGAGGGCCTTTCTGTGTGGAGTTGGACCACTCCGGGTTTCCTCCGGGTGCTCCGGTTTCCCCCACAGTTGAAAGACATGCGGTTAGGTTAATATGGGACGACCTTGGGCTGAGGTGCCCTTGAGCGAGGCACCTAACTCCCAACTGC
>JAPFFA010000002.1:10192486-10202735 GCA_026153275.1 Sciades herzbergii | reverse complement strand
CCTGCTTGGCCTTAGTCTTGACTTGATCTCAACCCTTCAGAGTCTTGGTCTTGGTCTTAACTTGATCACAACCCCTCAAAGTCTTGGTCTTGTCTTGATCTCAATACACTTTGGTCTTGGTCATGACTTGGTCTCGGTTTAGGTAGTCTTGACTCCAACACTAGTTATTGCACTGTGATTTTATTGTCACTGTATCAGAAGAATTAAAAGTGTTTAAGCTTATTAAAAACCTTATTAAAACTGCAGGCCATACATCAGTGTCATTATTTACAATTCCGACACAAATAAAGCTCATTTGCGGACAACGTTCTCAGCTTGAAATCCATTGCCTTGGGGTCTGTTTGACCTTGGGGCCCAAGCACTTGCCCTGTAGTTTTGCCTCTGTGGGCAATAGTATCAGGTTACGCAGACTCATTTTAACCAACCAACTCTATAAAGCCTATGGAAGTGGCATTGAAGCACAAAATATAGAGTTTTATTTTCACCAACAGTAGGTGAGTTTCCATTGCAGGTTTGTCAAAATAGAAGTGACAGAATACTTGTGAATGCTCTGTGTTTCTGTTGAGTGATATGTGACTAAAGCAGGGTTTTCTTTCTCCTCTTGTGATAATCATTACAATTAAACATGCCGATGGATTTCCAAGACTTAATAAATGTTGACACAGTGATTTCGATTGCACCCGTGGAAGTGTTTAATCAAAGGCGATGAGGGCATCTGATGTACACAGTGATGGAAAGGCAAAGTCTTTATTCCTGTCATGGGACATGTATCAAGGATTTCTGGAAGGTCATTGTCCCTAATGATTTTATAGAGGTCCAGTGGATCCAAATTTCATAAATGACCCACTTATTATTTGATGAGTTATGTAATGCAATAGGACCCATTGTACCCAAGGGAGCCGGTTCCAACCAAGAAGCACAGAGCCATAAATGAAGATGTCATGCCATATGACTTAAATGCAAAAAATGTGTTTCCATTTCATCCATCCATTATCTGTAACCGCTTATCCCGTTCAGGGTTGCAGGCAAGCTGGAGCCTATCCCAGCTGACTATGGGTGAAAGGCGGGGTACACCCTGGATAAGTCACAAGGCTAACACATTAAGGCAAACAACCATTCACACTCACGGTCAATTTAGAGCCACCAGTTAGCCTAACCTGCATGTCTTTGGGGGAAACCAGATCACCCGGAGGAAATCCACACAGACACGTGGAGAACATGCAAACGCCACACAGAAAGGCCCCCGTTGGCCACTGGGCACGAACCCAGAAACTTCTTGCTGTGAGGAGACAGTGCTAACCACTACACCTCCATGCCACCTGTTTCCATTTTGATTCTGAAAAATATTGCTTTGTTGAATTGTATGAAAAACCACCTCGTGTGAGCGTGTAAACATTTTTGTGATATTTCAGAGGGTTTTTTCCCAAAATTTACGTTTCCATTACTCTTTTCTTAGCTCGCAATTTCAAATTGCTCATTAAGCAGGTTACCCACCTAGTGTCTGTTTTAAACTCATGGGATTATTACTGCTACTTGATCTCTATTATACTGTACATTATGGTGCATTTATATCCATATGGCATTGTATCTTACGGCTTTTGGGTTTTTTCGCGCTCCACTTTCATTTCCTCTGCCCATAGTTTCCATGTCTTAGCCATGCCAAAGTAAAGCCAGTGTGAGCATCCTGGCCTCAGTGCCTCCACTTCAGGCCCTGTGGTCAGAGGAGACAAATTGAGCTGAACCGCCATGGACAGAGGGAACCATAGGGCAGGGTGGAGCTGAACAAGGCACAGTGCCATCAGTACCCAGGCACACCCACACATAGGCATCTGGGCTGCCAGTTAACACAAAGCTAGGCTGGGAGACTAAAGCTTACTGACGTAGAGATACGGTGGTTTTAGCAGCGGGTAAGTAAGCGCTGCTTGAGCAGCGGTTGAACTGTTTTTAGCAGTGCTGTGATCTTGTGTGCGTGTGTGAGATCGTATATACACAATTGACATATTTCACATGCATAATCACATATCCAGAACTCTGCCTCTGACCCTCTGGCCACACACTAATAAAGTCTTCTTTTACAGACCAGCCACTCACAATGGCCTTGGTTCTGGACGTCTCTCTCTCTCTCTTTCTCTCCCCCTTATTACACCTTAGTCATTTCATAACATTGGCAAATAAAAACTTTAAACCAAGCCAACCAGCTATTAGATGACCACAGCAAAATAAGAGAGAAAAAAGTTAAAGGTAAAAGACTAGGTCATCCCAGTTTGGCAAAAAAGTGCACGATTAATTTCATAAGAAGCTTCATATGTCAGTGCAGAGGAAAATCACTTAGCCGTATCTCTGTTCTAAACACCATTAAACTCTCAATAAAACATTTTCATAATAACAGAATCTTTTGTGTGTATAGCCGACTAACCAGTTGAATCACTGTTTATGGTCAGGACCCCTTGTGTCTGTTGGCTGCTTAACTTCTGCAAGGTAAGCAAAAATGTGTCCAAATCTCACTTCTTCCCACAAGTCAAGGATATGAAATAGCTGAGGCACATTAGCGTGCAAAATTCGATTCACAGTGTCGGATTAGTGGCCTATTTAAACACAGTGGCCTATAAAAACAATCAACTCGAGATATTTACCATTTTATTGCCCCAATCTTGTTTTTTTTCTTACTGTATCCTTTACCGTGTCCTCCCTCATCCCTTCCTCCACTCCAAGTTCTCTTCCTCCAATTCTGCTCTCCACCTGTTCTTCCTCTCCATGCCTGTCCATCATGCTTTGCTGCAGGAAGTGCTCCCAGGTTGACCCTCGACCCCAGGCAGCTGGGCTGCATATAAACAGCTCATTTTGTCTGCTTCCTGTTTGGCCTGAACGGGTGCGGCGCCTATTTTAGTCTGTTTACAGATGGTCCTTCTTCAAGAAACTGTGTGTGTGTGTGAGATCGGATGTGTGTTTGTGTGCTTATGTGTGAGGGTCTGTAGGTTTTTATGCTGTTTGATAGTGAGCGCTGCTGCTGTCATTACACAGTTTTCAGAAAGAGGTTGAAGTAGCGTGTTTCATGAAGTGCACCGTCCCTGGAACTGTAATTGTGCTGTATTTTATTCTGGTTGAAACTGGACTAGCCATGAGTCACATGATTGCGAATGTATGTCCTGAAATAGCTGATCTTCATGAACCATGTGTTCCCCAAACACATGTTAGTAGAAATGACACCATAGCCACAGCGAGGTTCGTGAGCTCATAGTGCACACAGTGGTTCCATATGTGTGTAAACGTTCACTTTCTAAAATGATAGGCTACTTTCTTACTCACCAGTGAGTGACTTATCAGAATCTGTATTTCTTTCGTCTCTGGATTCAATTAGCCAGTTTGAGTCTTTGCCAGTGAACTCTCTTTGTCTCTCCTTCACTCCATCTGTCTGTTTCTTTGTCATACCAAAGATGATGGTGCTTGTGGAAATAACTTGAGTTGCTAATCAGTAGGAGCCTCCTAATGTGTGGTGTAAAAATGCTAATCATGTAACTACTCAAAGGAAATAGCAAAAATGCTACCGTTGGCATAGCTCACGAAGCTCTTATTGAGGATGTTACAAATACAACAGTTCTCTTCAAAACCAATTTGCAATATTTTTCATTTTTAGTCATCATGTTCATGTCTTAATTTAATAGTGTGGAAATAACTTAACCTGCTGTGTTTTCGCAGCTCCTGACACTGATTAGCAGGATTTTGGGACTGGATTTTGGCCTGCTATGAGTCAAACATTTTGCGATGGAAAAATGTGGAACGGTTCTTAGTCATTGGCACCATAAAAGGCTGTCCCTGTATTAAATTTTGGTCCTTTTTGCACATTTTGTCTGCTAGCTGCTGATGCTCATCTAGCCGGCTAACTCACTTCAAAGAACTATTTGAATTTTTGTTAAAAAGGAGATGATTCATATATTGTAGTGTGTGTGTGTGGGTGGTACAGGAGGCTGTAATGAGTTTAGTGGCTAGACCGTTGTCAGAAAGCGCCTTTGATGGTCTGAGCGCTAATTTTGTTTGACCCTATTAAAAGGCTGTATTAGGACGTCGTAATATGGCAGGACTTGACTGCTACTGTCACAGCGCGTTCACAAACATTAGGAGAAGAACGGATACACAAACAGATGTAGAATTTCCCTCACTTTGATAGTGCACAAGTCCTAGATCCCAAACTAGCTAACCATGGTTAAGATTTTCTCACTATGTTAGCTGCAGCATATATTCTTTGCATTAGCTTGAATGTTAATAAGCATTTCTCTGTGGTTACTGTTTTTGACATAGAATTCCACCAGTGTTTTCCTTGGAATCATATCACCTTGCTAATTCGCTAACTTTCTAGCTAACTACAGCTCCTTGTGTGCAAGTTTGCTAGTAATAAAAATGACAAAACTTTGCGCTGCAATTTTGTTATACTATCTCGACATTTATTGCTCACAGCAGTTATTTTCTGGATATGTGTCTGGGGTGTTTGTGCGCTTTTAGTTTATAACCATAGACTGTAAAAATAATGGACAAAGCCTCTATGACGTCACGCATAGGATTTCTGAAGAGCAGGTTTGAAGCTCAAATAAGGAGGCTACGGGCATCGCCATCTTAGCAACGCCCGACTCCGCCTAACTCCCGTCTAGTCCATAAATGGAGAAAGGGGTGGGGATAGCGAAGCCTGGCTGCTGGAATAGTACGGCTGGAACACACCTACTAACCTCAAAGTTAACAAGCTAGCTATGCAAGATAGCCAGCAAGCTACTAACTAAACTAAAAGAAGTCACTCCATAAGATACAGACTATAACCTCAATGGCCTGTTTACAAAAAAAAAATCATTGTGCATGTATAATAAAAACAACATTAGCGATAATATTTCCCCCGATGTCTTTTTCCTTGACAGCTTAGATAGCTAGCATTAGTCTAGTTAATAGCTAGCTTGCTAAAAATATTGAAAGGTAAGTACAATCTAATAAAGCTACTTACAGGTGTCTAAAGTCCTTCCCGCGCCACGCCCTGGTCTTCTCAGGCAGTTTCCTGCCCCGGTACTAACCAGACCGTTAAGGTGCATGGGGTAGCGCCGATCTCCATAGCCATCGGCCTCTCACCTATACAGCTAGGATTACAGTGGGGGGCTAGTCCTCTGGTAACTGCGAGAGTTTGACTCCCCACTCACATCTGTATTGCAGTGTACCTTGCCAGACAGCAGTAGGTACCATTTTTATGATTGTCTTTAGTATGACCCGACAACATCTCCCACAGAACTCGCAATCTCCCGGTCAAGAGGCAGACATGCTAAGCACTAGGCCAGCTCGCGGTCTACTTCCAGATGTAGTAGTGTATAAAAGTTGTGTTTGCATGGAAAAGTTCTCAGACAAAAATAGGCAAGGCTCCATAAATTACTTATTTATTTTTTGAGGTAAGTTCTGAGGTAATGCCAGCAAGTGGCTAACAATGTGACACAAACCCGGCTGTCGCTCAAATTAGCCCCACCCCTAATTATGCATAAATGTATGGCTCAATATACTGTAATTTAGACTGTTGAACTGTGTAAAAATTCACCCCCCTGTACAGTTGTCATGAAGGGAGAAACTAGCTATAGGGACCGAAACCGTTTTTTTTGTACCAGGCTGTAGACCTGTTTGTTTTCGCTGCAAAGTTGGACATTTTAACATGGGGGTCTATGGGAACTGACTCGCTTTTGAAGCCAGCCTCAAGTGGCCGTTCAAGGAACTGCAGATTTTAGCATTTCCGCATTGGCTTCACTTTTCAGGAGTGGAGGTTATCACTTGTTTATAACCCAGTTGGCTTCCTAATCACTATATATGTTTACTACATAGGATATGACATTGATGTAGGACCTGCATACTCCTAGGCTAGGCATCCTTCAGTCTCGAGAGACTATGGAGTTGCGCTCTGGGCGTTGATTCTGGTAGAGTGCTGGGTGTGGCTGGACAGGCCGATGCGGGAGTAACAGTCTCTCTCGCACAGAACACACATGAAGTCTGACGCTGATCTGTCAGACTGGGCTCTGGCTTTCCTTCTCTGTCTCTTCGTCTCTGATTCTCGAGCAGGCGTCTTTTCGAATGTGGAGAGGCCTTTCTGGACAGTATCTCCAGACTGCTCATTCTGAGGCTGCCGATTTGTCGACGCTGCATAGTGAAGCTGGAGTGTCCTCTCCAGTGTGCAAAGCCTGGGTAGGTTGATATGGAGGACAAACTGTTATTCATGCAGCAAGTCCCCCTTCTTCACATCACTAAAATACTCCAATGGAAAGGCAAACGCCAATACACATGGTTTCAGCGCCGTCGCAGGAGTTGCCAGAATGTTGCTGTACACAGCTATGGACTGCCTTACGGACTCCGGTTCCAAATTTTTCCTCAGGGTTGTCTCCTGAAGCCTTTCCCATGAGAGGGTATGGCCGCAACGCAGCGGAGGTTTGGGATCAGGGTTTTCCTTCCCCTAGATGGATTGCCTTCCAAGGCTGACGAGCCCCATCTACCCAAGACTCAGCAACAACAGTATCTGCCACCAAATATTGTCAGATGCAGAGGTACTGCCGACTAGGCAGCCACTGGATTCCAGAAACAGATGCATACCTAGATTTGGGAGACTAAGAGGTTGCTAGGTACCAGCCTCCCATGGCACCACCCCCAGGCTGTGGTGGGGAGGAGTCGCCTTACTGCTCCTCAGGCTGGGAAACCAACCCACACTACCCCACAGACCTGCATAGTGCACTGTCCAAAAATCCCAAATTAGATTTTTTTTTATTATTATTATTAAAACCAAACAGCAAATGTTTTATTCCCCTTATACTATAGCAATTTGTCAACAATAACAATTTTAATTAATAATTTTTAACATTTATAATTACTTACGTTGTATAATGTTGGAAATACAACTTGCTTCCTGTTATCACTTATGTTATAATGCCTGTAAACAGTCGTTCCTTCGCCAGCCTCTGTTTTTTCTTTGAAAAAAGCTTGTCATGTTCCTAAGAAACTGCACAAAGTCCTCTGTCCTGATGATGTGGCAGAAAACCTACTGATTGTTACAGAGTGCTGACACTGGAGACTCCTTCCTTCAGTGTTAAATAATTGTCTCCTTACAGAAAACTTAACTGTATCAATAGTTATATGTTCCAATATCCATACTAATAGTTATAAGTCCCTGTCAATGAGTTGTTACTATGGAAATACACTCACCAGCCACTTTATTAGGAACACCCACGCATCCACTTGCTGTTTTATGCAGTTCTCCAATCAGCCGATGCCTGGACAGCAGCACAGTGCATCAAATCACGCAGATACAAATCAAGAGCTTCAGTTAATGTTCATAATGTTCAAACCTCAGAATGGGAAAAATTGTGATCTCAAAGTGTGACTTTCACTGTGGATGTTGGTTTGAACCAGATGGACTGGTTTGAATATTTCAGAAACTTCTGATCTCCTGGGGTTTTCACACACAACAGTCTCTAGAGTTTACACAGACAGAATGGTGCGAAAAACAAAAAACACTGAGTGAGTGAGCGACAGTTCTGTGGGTGGAAACAAACGGCTTGTTGATAACAGAGGTCAGAGGAAAATGGCCAGATTGGTTTGAGCGTTTTTGCCAGGAAGGAACTCATAGCAACTCTTTACAACTGTGGTGAGCAGAAAAGCATCTCAACAGAAGCTGCAACAGCAGAAGACCACATTGGGTTCCACTCCTGCCAGCCAAGAACAGGAATCTTAGAATCAAGTACAAGTTCCTATTAAAGTGGCCGGTGAGTGTATATAGAATATATAGAACATGCACATTAATATGAAACTGATTTGACTTGAAGTAAACAATCAGCTTCGAGAATTCAACAGGGATCTTAAACACCCAAAAGTGGATGACTGGTCAAACAGTGATTTCAAACTGTGATTGCCGATGTGATATGCGTTCCTGAGGGTGTGTGATGTGATTCATGATCCTTCACATGCTGCTAATTTGTAAAACCAGCTCAGGCCACTAGAGGTGAATCTAATGTCTTGAGAATGCTTGAGAAAGCTTTTTTTTTTTTTTCTCCTGTAACTTTTAACAAGCTATATACTGACTGGAAAACACACATACACAGTCCTGTGCTTTTACATGCTGCCACTGCATTCCTCCATGTAGACTGGAAACACACTTTTGTCTCAAAAACAGCATTTAAAGCCAATTAAGGCCCCATGGGGTAGCGGGGCTCAGGATGGTGGGGTGTGTGTGGAGGGGCATTATTAAAGGCTGTCACCTTAGACACAGAAAAACACACACACTATTAAAGGCACTTATGGAGTGGCAAATGTGACAGACACTTATAGCCCTAGTGTGTGTGAGAGGGTGAAAGAGAGTCTCTCTTTCTCTCCTCTCTTTCTGTCTGTAGATATCCCTTACCCCCCCCCCTCATCCCACCTCACCCCTGATAACCCTGCTGCCTCTGTTAAGGCCATTAGTCACTGGCGAGAGGGATAATTGTCATGGTGAATAGCCGCGCCACACGTTTGATGTGGACGCCGACTTCCTTTTGATGTAAAAATGTATCCACAGCGATTATCAAGATTATGGCTTCCCTCCCACCTTCCCTCCTTCCCTTTCCTTCACCCCTCTTTTTCCATCCTCCCGTTTGGCTTGGAGGATTAATTGGATGCAGCTTGCTCTATTAACTGGAGCTGGTGCGGTCGTCGCCGCCACTGTTGAGTTTATTCAACTTGCGTTTGGCTCCTGTCCCTCTCTCCACTTCTCTGTCGGTCCATTCTTTCCTGCACTTTCTTCTCCTTTGTTTATCCTACTGCATTTTTGTGAACATCAGACCAAGCATATGCTCTTTTCTCTCTCTCATGTTTTCTCCTTTGGTCTGTCTCTCTGTGTTTTTCAAATATTTGGACCATATTACAATATTAAGGTGTGTGCGAGTGTTTATGCATCGTCCCTGATATCCTGTACATCTTCTAAACGGCTCATAAGAGTCTCCTGGCGCTTGAACGTCTCTGTTCATTAAAGCCGTTGCACTTAGTCCTTGTTGTTTTATATGCTAGTGGAAACTGATGACTTGCGTCTTACATAGCTGGTGGTCTCTGGTCTGGTCTGGTTTGGTTTCTGTTTTTTTTCCCCCTTGGCATTTCTTAGATACACAGGAGCAGATCTTACTGCGTATACTCAACACTCAGGGCTTGCAGCAAGTGTATGTGAGGAAGCCTTTGTGCAAATGTGTGATGAAGAGAGACTAATTTATATGTATGAAATACAAATATGCAATGGTGTTTACTGTACCGTGATGTTTTTATTGGATGCACACATGTGTGTCTTGGTCCCATGTGTGAGTGTGTGGGTGCGTGTGTTAGGTTTTATGTGAGGGTGTGTGCTTGAGAATGCCTGTTTGAGCAATTGTATTCCACAGGCATATTTATGTTGGATTTGGCCTCAACATTTTATTTTCAGTTTCTGTGTGAACATTAATATGAACTTTTAGGACTAAAAAGGTTGTGTGTTTGCTCTGTGTTACAGAAACCTAAGCAACAACCGCATCCGTGTCCTGAGGAATGGCTCCTTCGCTGGCTTGTACTTACTGGAAAAACTGTAAGTAACTGTGGTCATTTTGTCGTCATCATCATCATCATCCTGATTCTCATTTACACATTTTTTGTGGACATGCTTTGATCTGTCTTTATTTTGGATCTTAGCCCTACATTCAAGGCTGCAACATGCAGAGACTGGGCTTAGATTTAGACTTAGAATCCTATACAGAGTTATTTTTGATAACGGTTGTTCAAGGTGTTGGTTTTGGATATTGTATTCTTTTACCTGAAAGTCCAAGATGGTTCCAAGTCCAAAGTCTGTAGGGTACTGCCCAAGTCAAGTCCAATCCATGTCCAGAGTTCTTAAGCTACTACCCAAGTCAATACCATGTCAAGTCCCTCAGCTATTCCCCAAATCCAAGTCATGTCCAACGTCCCTAAGCTACCACCCAAGACACATCTACAGTACACCTACTCATTCATAGGTTCTTCTCTATTTGGACTATTTTCTACATTGGAGAACAATGATGAAGACATCAAAACTACAAAATAATATATGGAACATATATGGAATTGTGGTGAACAAACAAAGTGTTAAATAAACAAAGTATGTTTCATATTTTAGATTCTTCAAAGTATCCAGCGTTTACCTTGATGACGCTTTGCACACTACTGGCATTATCTTAACCAGCTTCATGAGGTCGTCACCTGGAATGCTTTTCAATTAACA
>JAPFFA010000002.1:10069630-10080868 GCA_026153275.1 Sciades herzbergii | reverse complement strand
TAAATTTTTTTCTAGAAGCGCTTTTTTTTTTTTTTTTAAGTTTCTTGGAAGTGAATAAATCAAATGCTCTGCTAAAAAGAGCATCTGACACTCCTCAACACACACACTCGCGCCTCTCTCTCTCTCTCTCTCTCTCTCTCTCTCTCTCTCTCTCGTTGACTTGTCCAGCAGCAGTAGTCAGGCAGTGTGCATGTGTTTTTGGAGGAGTGGCTTTGGAGAGAGGTCTAAAGGGAGGACATGGGCTTTTATTTCTTTAAAATTGAATACTTTCATAAATCTACCTTACTCTTGCCGATTTATCCAAAATGATCTCGTCTTTAAATTTGAAATAGAAAGAGGTTGGTGAGAGAAGGCCTAAGTAAGTAAATAAATAAATATCTCCGCTACCATAAGTGATAACAGAAACTAGCCGACTTGTTTTGCAAGCATGCACACACTCACTCTCTTGCCAACAAATGTTACTATAACCAATAAAATGCATCGTGTCATATCATTGACACATTGCTGTGTTGTAAGAGGAATAAAGCACTTCGGGACATGCCGTTATTACAGGCCTTTCAGTTACATGAAACCTGCGATGGATAACGTCGTATGCACCCAAAATTAAAAAAAAAAAGTTGATTAAATAAACTTGGCTGTATAAAACCCAATGTCTTGTCTGTCTGTCTTTAAAAACACCGAAATTGGCGAGGATTAGCATGTATTTCTCATAATTGACGCGAAATCCGCACCATTCCCATGTTGTTCCGGGTTCATCGAACTAGCTGTAAGCCTCGCGCAGAGCATGAACTCTCCATCAATGGTAATCAGCACGCCATGATTTCGTGGAGGAGCGAGACTTGCGTACCAATGACTAGAGCAGGATTTCCACATTAGGTGAATCTTCTTTTATATTGTTTGTTTTATGGCGGTTGACAAACAGCTTTTAGGTGCATTACCACCACCTTCTGGACTGGGGTGTGAACCAGAATGTTTATTGTGCTAAATTCTCCTAATAATTCCTGTATCGTTTAAAAACAGCCCGATATCCCACATTTTCTGACCTCAACTGCAATATCTCTGATACCTAGTGTCATATGATTTAAATCAGGTAAAAGACGGAATAAAAGAGCGCTATTCAGGACACAGCTGTGTGTATTTAAGATACAGCTTGCATCTTAAATGCACACAGTTGTGTAAGTGTGGGTGGAATCAGTGACTTGGAGCTTGGTCCTCTTGTTGATAGTCTTAGACACTGGCCTTTCATTTAAACTAAGATCTTTTACCTGACTACATACTGCGAATTGCACTGCCGATTCTCGTGATGGGACTGAAAAACCTTTCGTGCCGCAGGTCTGCTACAGGTTTGTCTCTCTGATGGTAACGCTGCAGAACTTGCTTTTTTCATTCACAGGCTTCTTTCCTCCAGGCTCTCCTCAGGCCCCAACGCATCTTTTAAATACTAACTATTCTAATCGTTTTTGTCATGTATATGTACATCAAGAGGGATTAATGCTGTCGACATTTTGCAATAAAGGTAAAAATAACATTTCATAGATTTCTTTCTTTAATCATAACTTTGTAGCTAAAAAAGCAGCAGCAGGTTTAAAAACCGTGTACTGGGAAAACAGCACTTTGCGCGTGCAGAAAAGCCCAAATCACCCTGCATCACGACGGATAAAGCCCAAATTCAGAAATGCAGCGTGTAGCCCAAATTATATAATTGAAAGGCCTGTATTAGGAAAATAAACCTCAGGGTGGTAACGATAAATTGACTTCAGATTTGAATATTTTCCAAAAACTGCACACACTGTTGTGCTTTTACTCCTTTCCTCATTCCTTCATATCACTGCTCAAATTATATATATTTTAAATTATTATTTATTATACTGGTGGAATGGACTTCTCTGGTAGTGAACCTGCCTCTGTGCTGAATCACTCCAGGCCTGGGGCTGTTGGTGTCTGGATGAACTTCAGGGATCTGTCAGAAAGAAACTGCTTACTGTTTTGTATTTACAAACGGTAGAGGCTCTGAAAACTTGTTCATGGTACTATGACAACTCCCAGATGACTGTTCCTTGGAATGTCGTATCGGTTTCCTCCAGTCATGTTTCGCTCACTTCACCCATGTGGCTTCCAAACATTGCTGTCTCATCCCACAGTTTGAGTGTTTTATCACAACTGTGCGTGGGTGGATAAAGGCATGTTGTTGTTCTTCTCTGAACAGCCTCTCCCAAACAATCGTATCTGCCAGTTAAGCTGAACATGGGCTAATTCCCATGGCAGAGAACACAAAGCAAGTGCTGATAAAGCACAAAGACATAATTACTTCCCCCCCTGTTTTAATCATGCGTTGGCCATTCATGGGCTGTGATTTGCTGGAGCAGGCAATGACTTCCATCAGTTATTGTGGCTAACAAGCACTAAAAATAGCAGTAATTACAACAGAGTTTAAATTTAACACCCTGTTTGTCTGTTTTCAGTTGGTACAAGCTGCTGGATAAGAACGGAAAGGCAGACAAGGAAAGAGGTGAGGTTCTCCTGGACATCCAGTTCATGCGGAACAACATGACCGCCAGCATGTTCGATCTGTCCATGCCGAACAAGCCTCGGTCCCGTATCTCCAAGTTCAAAGACAAGGTTCGGGGCAAGAAGAAGGATGGGGGCTCTGACTCTGCTTCCGCCATCGTTCCTGCCACAGTTAATGTCCTGACTGACAGTGAAGGGGAAGAAGAGGAAGGCACAGACTCTCCAAAATTGAAGAAGTCCTCTAAATTTAAGTCTCTTTTTGGATCAAAGACAAATCTCCATAGAGGCGTGTCCCAGTCCATGTCCACCCTGGGGACGCTGCCGGAGAAGAACAGCTCACTGAGCAGCAGCCGATCTTCAGGCCTCAATGAAGAATCTGCTGAAGGTAAAGATAAAAACAGTGTCATATCATTTATGGTACACAATGTTTAAGGTTCACGTGTTACACTAGTTTTCTAAATGTTTCCTTTTTTTTTTTTTTTTTAATTGTCTTTCACACAGGCAAAAACAAGTTTAAGTTTCTGGGCCACAAGAGAAACAGTAGCACCGACAGCAAAATATCTCTGGGCCCTTTCTCCCTGCTCAGTCGCTCCAAACAGAGCACTCCTGAACAGAGCAACCTGTGCATCAATGGCAATCACGTGTACGCTGAGGATCAAGAGACCAAGCCGAATTCTGGTTCCTCCCTCAGCCTAAGTGGCTCTGCAAAGGGTTCCATCGAAGACCTGCGGAAATACCACGAACGAAACGCGTCCACTGGCTCCACCGACTCCTTCAAGGGCTTCGGTATTCCTAGTTATAAGCCTGACTTGACAGAAAGGGAATTCCAAGTCCAACATCGCCCTCAAGAGGATGAAGAGAAGAAGCACAAGAAGACCGAAGGACGTCTGCAAGAGCTTATGGACGAGCAGGAGAGAAAGAGGCAGCAAGAGCAAGAGGCGAGATCGAGAAAACTGGAGGAAGAGGAAAGGAGGATGCAGCAGGAACGAGAGAGGAGGCGGCAGGAAGAGGAGGAGCAGCAAAGAAAGAGGCGAGAAGAAGAGGCAAGGAAAGTGGAGGAACTGAAACGCCAAGAGGAGTCCAGAGTAACCGAGAGGCTCACTTCTCTTTTTGGCCTTGGGCGGAAGAAAGATGAGCCAAGTTCTCCAGCTGTGGAGAGTCCTAAACAAGTGGACGTTCCAGCCTCTACAAACCCATTTGAGGACATTCCACTTGGTTCAGACAACTCAAATCCCGTCACAGAAGAGAAACCAGCAGAGGTGCGAACTGCCTTTAGTCCAATGCCGCCCTCCAGCAGCTTTCCAGCTCGTACAGCCAAGGTTTCTGCAGTCAAACCAAGGTGAGTGGGTGTGTTTTGAAAACCGTTTTTGACCATTGTCTCGTCACTTATGTTGCTGTGTTCTTCAGGGCACCGTATAAATGTGCAAAGAGCACAACAATACATGACATACAAGATACAAGACGTCTTTCTTAAACGTAGACTTGACAACGTGAGGGGATGTTTTTGTTTAAGCTGGGCCCATGGGTGCCTAGGAGAAGGTAAAAGGTAAGTTGAGCTGTCTGCCATTCAGTCAGCAGCTTAAATAAGACTCCTCTATCGCAAGAAAGACAAAGGTAATTTTATTCTTGCAATTTGTCTGTCTGATCTTTGTGAGATAACATCTCGTCTTCTCGAAAAACCACTACAACCTGTACAAGCTTAGACTACAGTAGGACAATGCAGTCAAAAGTCATGTGATTTTCAGGAAAGGTTTTTGAATAATGGATTATTTTGGAGCATTATTTGAACATGAATAAAAGATGAAGAGCAGAAACATTTCCGAGAATTAAAATTTTGCTGAAAAGAGGAAAATCATTTGAATAAACTGTTTAATATAGCAGTGAATCATTAAAGCTAGACTGCCTTTCAGATTTAAGTGTAGGTCATAAAAAGAATTTTCCCTGACACCCAATTATTTTTGTTTAGTGGACTGAAAGCTACTGAATTCGAATCACAGACTTCCAATTTCTTTTGTCCATTTTTTAAAAATGGAACAATGAATTAATTTAGGGCCACGTGGCCCTAAATTCTCTGCTATCTTTTCCTGCTTCACCATGACCCAATTCAAGATACTACATCATGCATCACGTGGTGAGCTTTCCCTGTTCACACAAGGCCTTGTGGGATGCAAATTTGAAACCGGAGAGAAAAACGGAGGACGGGAGTGTGCGAATGAAATGTGAAAGACCGACTACAGTAACGGAAAGCGAGAAGAATAGACGTTATGTTGCGAAGGAAAGGAAATGCAGGACCAAACTAATAAATATCGGCAGTCAGTCAGCGAGCACCTCGGTGTGATCAGCTGTTCGTTTAGCGACAGAATGATGGAACGGTCAGTGCACGGTCAAAGGTTAAACCTGTAGATGGCAGTAATGTAACACTGTGGATGCCAGCTGCTATAAAACCCAGAAGAAGGTAAACCTGCGCATGCACACACAGACTTCCTCTGTCTGCTTGACTGCGCGAAGTGAGTGATTTCATGCACACTTGCTCAAGAATCCCCTCAAATTAAATAACTTCCCAGCCACAGAATGGCCTGATATTTTGAGATGTTGCAGAAATAAACATGTATCACAATGGGCAAATTTCAGAGGGAACTAAATTTTACCAATTTTATTAAATCGAAAGGCTGTCTAGCTTTAACCGCAGGTTAGATTTCCGCTCCTAGAATATAATTTTCTCTGAGTACCCAAGAAGTATTTTTGTTCAGATGACTGTGGGTAGCTAGTTGCATCCATTTGAAAATTTGGAATAAAATCACGACCGTCAGCAAGGCTGCTTAACAACATGAGGAAACTTAAGTTATTCCACGAAATCGAGTCATACGTGACCTGATAGCCAACAAGGTGCGTAGCAGTGAGTCAGCTATAAGCCATGTATGACTAGATTGAATGAAATAACTGTTTTATTCTGTCCACATTCACTGGATTTTGAGAAACGGAGCATTTTTCTTTTCATTTTTTGCAAATTCGATAACTTTTTATACAAAACGTCCGACAGAATAATTTCCGCTTAGAATGTAAACTGACGGGCGCAATTTGTGAAAAATGCTATAATAATTATTGAAAAATAAGATGTTCTTTCCATCAAATACTTGCATTCCATGTTTTTCTCTACTCCTGGTATATCAGCTGATTAGCCTAGTAGTAGAGTAGCCAATCAGAGCACACGATTGCTCATATCCAGTGAATGTGGATAGAATAAATGATGATCTACAGTGGAAAATTACCATTCTGAGTTGATCTTTTTATTACCTCTCCTGTGACCAAGTAAGCGGGGCGAGGTATTGTAATCGGTGTGGCGTCTGTCTTAATAATCTAGCATCTAGATCAGGGGTTTTCAAAGTGTGGGAGAGTCCGCACCCCCCTCAGAGAGCAAATAAACAGTTGTTGTACACCATTTTTTTTTCTTTTACACATTTTAAACATCTGTGCTTTTTTAAAACCTTTTTTTTTACACATTTTAAACGTGCTTTAAAAAAAAAAAACACATTTAATACATTCTTTAACACCTCATATCACCACAACCCCTTTCATTTTTCCTCACGTTGCGCGCCCCCTAGGGGAGGCGTGCCCCAGACTTTGAAAAGCCCTGATCTAGATGGTTGCATTGATTGACTTCAAGGTTTTAGAGTAGGTAGGCAATGGTCCGTAGATTACCTAATTAAATTTTGGGAGTAATCGGGTCAAGGTCAACCTTTTTTGGTCAAAACAACATATTTTCCATTACAATTCAAATAGTTGCTGATTGACAGATGTTTTTACTATTATGAGCATGTAGGAACTCCCCAGATGGCCTTTCATTTGGCACCATGATCTTTGACCTTGAATGAATCTGAAATATCAAACTCAAGGTCACGGATTTTCATAGGACTATAACCTGACAGCTGATGTTTGAGAAATATCAGTCAGCTGCTGTCATGATCAACACACTGGTATAAAATAAGTGCTGCCAGGTGAGGTTGGTTTTGCCTGGTAACACTTGTTTTGTTTAGTGTTCTAACTTCACGATCATTGAAATTTCTCCAAAAGTCCAAACTGCCAGACTTTTATATTCGAGGCATGTTGAGCTCTACAAACATGGACAAATTCTCTTTCCTGGGTCTAAAGATTAACGTGCGTGCGTGCGCGTGCGCGCGTGTAATTTTCAAAAGAACACCTTAAAAATATCGCTTAATTTAATGTTAAGTTTACGTCTAGGTCCAAATTTAGGTTAGAGCTAATCTAGTGTACAAGTGTGTTGCCATTCTTGAGGGTTTTATGGTTTTAAAAAAAAAAAATTAGCTGTGTTCTGTAATGAATTTTTCCAGTGAAGGTACAGGAGCTTCTTGGCCAAGGCCGGCTACTTTTAACTCCTCTTGTTGCTAATTGAAAGGCATTTGTGTCTTGACTTTGACAGAGGCGATTCTAGAGTCTGTTGTGGCCCCAAGCAAAAATTTCCAGGGGGCCCTTCTGACCAGTGTTAATCACCAGTATGTTATAAATAATCTGACACCAACAAAAAAATGTATGAAACCAAAGTTTTTTAAATTCCAAATGTGAAAATACAATGGTAAAGAACACTAAAAAACAAAATAAATAAGCCCTTGGGCCCTGACTCTTGGGGGGGCCCCAAGCAGTTGCCTGCCTTGCCTGTTCACAAGCTGCGTGTCTGGACTTTGAATTCTTCCATGTGTCCTCCTCACTACTCTCGAGTATTCATCTTGGAATGAATGTTATTTTGAGGCTGAATTTGAACCTTGACTCAATGCGTGGTTTGTTTTTTTTTTTTTTTTCCCTGTTCTTCTTCTTCCTTTATTACCATATATTTTGTTCTAATTGCTCATTTCTTGCCTTGCCTTTCTTCTCCAAGCTCAATCCCAGCTAAAACCTGGTCCTGAGTACAAAGTAAATGATTTTTTTTTTTTTTTTTTCCCCTTTCTGGCTTGAGTCGAGCCTGTTTGGTAGGGATGTGCTGATTGGTCACTTGAGAGGGAATGTGGTCTGGTGTGTCAGTTGAGGTGCTTCGGTATGGAGAAGAACAGGTTGTGGTAGGGTAAGGTGACTGTGTGCTCACAGGCTGCATAGAACGTTGAGACACTGAGAATTTCTAAAGTTGTACTGCGTTTTGTCTCGAAGACTTCTTAGCTTTGGCTGTATAAGAATGGATTTAAATAGTGTTTTCTCTAATTGGTGAGTAATTTTGGTTTGTTCGCGTACACTGTGGTTGTCAAAATGAATGCTTGAGCTCCAGATTTGCTGGAACTTTTTTTTTTTTTTTAAATAGGCTAGATAGTTTTTGAACAAAGCTCCTCCTGTGCGTTTTTGTGTTTCTTTTGATAAACCTTCTAATTGCCAAAAAATGTTTTGCTTGTGTGTTTTAGACCTTCATGAAGGCTATAATCTTGTGGTGGTCCTCTACGGGTCCAGTTAATTAAATAGGATTAAAATGTCTCAAAACTACTTGATAGCTATAATGATTGAGATCTGTGGGTGCCAGACAGTATGTTCTAATGATTGACATGCAGGTATTCACGTGGAGACAGCTATTTGTACGCATTTTCTGTGGCACTTCAGACCGAAATGTTACAGTACTTTTCTTGTGTGCAGTGCAGTTGACACCTTTCTGTCTAGATATCCTGTACCTAAAATGATTATGTAGGCCTTATGACGACACTGATTTCGTGTGTCATTTGTCTTACAGGAGGTGGCATCATGCAGTTAATATATTGATTGACGTTTGGGTTCCGTTTGTTTAGCAGCAAAGGTTAGATCTTGAATAGACTTTCAAGGTTTACTAGAGATCCGGGACAGATTTATTTATTTTATTTTTTTTGTTCTTGCTCCTTGGCAGATTGACTCTCAGTCAGGAGACTGAAACTGATCATATCGATTCCCTTGCCTCCCCTGTCCCCCCAGACATCCAGAACTCTGTTCCTGCTTCTACTTTTTCCCCTGAAGCATCACATCCTTCTCATAATCCTTTTGACTCTTTTGATATGTTTTTGAACCTCCACTCTTCTATGGCACCTCCAAAACCCCAGAGAACCTTTTCAGACACATCCAGAGGCAGCATGGAGAACGTTTCAGGAGTTGCTAACACCTCTAGTGCGTCTGAGACAAAGTACAGAGCCCCACAGCCACCCAGCTCTCCTGGAGAGATTTTCAAAAATGAAAAGCATGATCCAAAAAACGGAGTACAAGTTAATTCTTCAGCCTCAGAGACAAGCCACAGACTTCCTCTTCCAAACTATCAAGCTCTTTTTCCCAAGAAGAGGCATGGTGTAATGACTGACACACGTTGGGAGAACATCATTGCTGAAGTGAACCAGAGAAAGATGACTCCTCAGGATGGTGGAAAAGAAATGAGCGTAGATGGTCCTGATGAGCCCATCTCAAATGAATCTTCAATTTTAAAGGAAAAGAGTACACCAAGTCTCAACCAGTATCACATGGATTATCAGGTGGGTTCCTCTAATCCTGCAAAGGGAATGGAGCCTAAGCAGGCTCTAATTCCACCAAAACCAGCTTATTTGGCAACATCAAAACAGCAGGTTGAGACCAATTCTGAGCAAGGCCATACCCAAGAACATTTATGTTCCGTGCATGGTGAAAAGACCAAAATGGAGTTGGGAAGAAACCCAGGACCATCAGTCCAAAGTCGGCAAGACTCTCGGATGAAAGCAAAGGTAACTTTAAACTCCATATTTGGTCATCTTTCAGAGCCAAAAAAGGAAAAACCAACAATAAAAGCCAGGAGTATAAAAAAACAAACTTCACCAGCAGATCAAAGCTGTGAGGTTGATGCAACAGGGTTGCCTCTAGCCAAATCTAGGCAAGAAGCTCCAAGTAAAGGACCTGTCGGACAGGTTCAACCAGAGCAAAGTTTGCTCCCTTTTACATCCTCAGCAGGTTCTTCAATGGAAGGTAAAAAAGAAGGCTCCATGACTGCTAAGAGTTTGTGGGAGAATGAAAGATTTGAAGAAGGTAGGCCTACCCCTGTTAAAAATACTGATAAAACTGTTAACATACCAAAAGAGGAACCATTTGCAAATGTCACAAGTGCTCTTGAGAAAAACACAAGTGAAGTTGACCCATTCCCGTGTGATGACCTAATCTCTCAGGATCCCTGGGCTTTACCACAGGAGATGACTGATCAAGCTGACCTTTTCACTAGTGGTACAAAGAAAGGAAAGAAGCCTGAAGATCAGAAATTATCCTCAGATGACTTCGATAACCTATTTGGATCTGTGGCATCTAAAAAGGAAATTGATCCATTCTTTGTACCCAAAGATGAAGCAAATCTTTTCTTTGACTCCATGGCCTCTGAACCTGATTTGAAAAAATTGCATGGCTCAAGCGTTTCCTCGCAAAAGAAAAAACTAGCACCTCCACCCCCTGAGAAGCCCGTAATGGGGAAAGCTCCTATGGACAGACCGGTCCTTCAAGAGTTCGATGATGTTGAGTTAACCGTTACTTCTCTTGCTGGCCCAATGGGTGGTGAAGCAACAAAAGCACATTTGGACCCATTTATGCCCTTTTCTTCAGCTATTCCAGAACTCCTGTCTGAAAGTGTGCCTGGGAGCAAAAGCACAGTCTGTGCCTGGGTATCACACTCGGAGGTTCCGTCAGGCACCTCACAAAGCGATGGAGGTAGTGGGCTATTGACCTCTCGCAGGTGAGAATAACCTACAACTCCCTCAACACGATGCTGCCTGTTAAAAATCAACTACTACTAACCCTTGAAATCCCCTTGGCCTTCTCATTTCCGAGATGCGTGTTCGCGCTCTCTCTCATTTCTATCTTTTTGTGGCTATGATGCCCAAGCTGAGGTTTATCGATGATTGCTTTATTGATTGCATCTTCAGTAGAAAACAACCGGTTTATCAAATCTGTTTGAGGTTAAAGATTGATTTTCTCAGACATAGATTAAGCCTGGTTCAGAATACACATTCATTTCAGGACTAATCTTAAGGTGTCCAAGAAAATACCTCGGCTGATTATTCCGAACGTTGTTGGGTTGTCTGCTACTCAAATCTTGATGGAACTTTTGGTGGCCTATATCTGCACCTGATTTTGCATATGAATATGTGAGGTCTGGTATAAATCTGACTTGACCAAGCACTTTGTGTTTGAATCTCTTGGGCAAATTTGGTGTGCTTAATGGTTCCATGTTAGTTTCTTACTGGTGGGAGAACTCATTTCTTGTGTTCCTCAGATTACTTTCCTTGGCTGCCTCTTGTATTGAACTGTAATTGAACTTTGGTTCTGATTTATTTGTTCAGTTTTTGTTTTCACTAACTTTAATGTGTAAAACAATTCCTGCACTTTGAGCTTTTTTTTTTTATTATTATTAATATCTTTTTGGATTTATTGGATAGTTCTTGACTTTGAAAAAAAAAAAAAAATCACTAAAGTCCACTTCTGTTTTTCCTTAGACCACACCCAGTGAAACCCATGAGTCCCTATGAAAACCAGTCTCCTGGAAATATTTCTATGGGAAAAGATGCAAAGATTCCAACCATCCGAGAAGTGGCTGAAAAAGCAAAGGTGTGCTTATTTGTACAAAAATAATTTGTATATACAAGTTCGACGAGATACCTGGGCTCTGTTCTTCATATGGTTGCATACTAATAATATGGTGGTGCTTGAAAGTTTGTGAACCCTTTAGAATTTTCTATATTTCTGCATAAATATGACCTAAAACATCAT
>JAPFFA010000002.1:9879377-9891608 GCA_026153275.1 Sciades herzbergii | reverse complement strand
ATTTAGAGCCACCAATTAGCCTAACCTGCATATCTTTGGACTGTGGGGGAAACCAGAGCACCCAGAGGAAACCCACGTGGACATGGGGAGAACATGCAAACTCCACACAGAAAGGCCCCGTCAGCCACTGGGCTCGAACCCAGAACCTTCTTGTTGTGTGGCAACAGTGCTAACCACTAAACCACTGTGCCGCCAATTCTATTTTCATTTTAAATAAAATGATAGCAATGTGATCAACAAATGTTGAAAAAAAAAACTGGGAGATTAAAATATTCTTAAATGCCAGCAGCTGGAAAATGCTCCAATTTCTTTTCAGCTGCCATGTTGTCTTCCTTCGTTCACCTCTTGCTATTTTTTTTGGTAGTTATCAAGCCATAACCATAATCTTTAGTGAGAGAAATTTCACACATCAATGTCATTTCAAGCTGCTATATTTCTCCTTTGCATTTTGTTTCAATGAAAAATGAATTACCGTGATGTATGCATACCTTCCACCAAGAAGTTGTGAAAATAAACATGCCCTATTCTTAGCATGAAGGGAGAAATGGTTAAAATTGGAAATTGGGAAATTTCTTGGAATGCCCCTATGTGTTAAAGACTACTTCTTTGGTAAACACTTAAAACTGCCAATTCTCCACTCTCATCCATGTCTACGTGACCGGAGCGGCAAGCTCCCCATGTGTTGATATGGGTGCTGGATGCATACCTAGATCTCTGTCTCAGAAAATAAACCTGTGGTTGACAATCAGGCTCTCTGCTTTCACTGGAAGGTGCAGACCTCTATCGAGCAAAACAGATGCTCATTCACCCAGAGCATAAAACATTCACCCACACCTCCACCCAGAGTTCTGTAAGCATTTTCTTTCATCATGTTACCAAACATTCTCCAATGCAGGCTAGGAAAGCAATGACTTGCTTGCTGTTTGAAAAGAGAATCATGTCCACATCATTTCCTTCTCCACTAAGATTAGCCTGAGAATTGCTTTGCTGCTGCTGCTTTAATGCTCCCTCAGTCACTTGGCACGAGTGAGGCGTCAGTCCCAAAACCAGCCAACTGAGCATTTACCAGTCGCTTTCAAAGCCACCCTAATCTCAATCTATCCTATGCCAAGGCACACCTAGTTCTTTACCTCAGCCTCGAGACCTCCCCTGCCTCCTATTATTACACGGAGTAACTGCTCTTGCAGACACCCATACGATTTCCAAAAGACATCCTTCTATATTTTTGTTTTTAATGGGCACTAATGCTTTTATAATGTGTCCTCTCTCTTCCAATCCATCTACTGTGATGAGAGTCCAACGCTGAAGTCAGCATGTGTGTTTATCGTCCAAACTGAAGTCTCTCTGGAGGTCCTTCCAAGCACAGCAGCATGCTGTTGATTGGCTCAATCATTAAATTTTTTTTTTGAAAGTCACAACTCATAAGCACTCTCACAGGTTGAAACCAGACTGCTGAGTTTATTTTGCGAATGCAAATGAGCGTTCAGGTAATGGCTAAAGAGGCCCTTGGACAAATAAACAAGGCTTGAAATATTTATTCAACACTGTCCCAAATTTGTTTGCCAGATCATATGGAAAGTTACAAAATGTAAGATTAGGATGAGGAAGCGTGCTCAAAGCTGATTGGTCAGAAGGTTGATTGATTTTCTGTAAGAGCAGCCTGTTGTTTCTATGGTAACACTTTATACAAGGACTTTAGTCTTGGGTGCACCAAGTTTTTGGACGGAGTCTCCAGTGTCAGAGTTTTGTAAAAGTCAGAAGTGACACTTTTTTTTTTTGTCAAGGCTTCAGACACAGGAAATGGAGGATATTCCTCGTTTCTTAGTAACAACAAATTGCACTGTAAAGAGAAGGTGATGAGCAAATGACTATTGAAGCTGTTGAAAATTGGTAACAGGAACTAACGGACATGGACATTCCACAATATAAACAATTGCTGTGGTAGAAAAGATATAAAACACTTCATGATTCACTGTCAGAAATAGGGGTACATTAAGAGTCCATTCCTTTCCCCCAAGGTACAGTCTACACTAATGTAGGGCTCACTATTGGACCTCAAGGTAAGTATGTGTACCTTTTTAGGGCCAAAAAGGTACATATATGTTCCCAAACAGTATATAAAGGGTACAAATAAGTAACTTAGAGGGTACTGCCCCAGTGACAAGCTGTTGTACCCCTAAAGGTACAGTAATGTACTTTATTTTATTGGTAACAGTAACTGCACTTCATGTAAGGCTGCATTACCCCACCCTGTCATTGATCACTTTCCTATCATGGCATACAGCTATAACCTAACTCTAACCAAGAGATATAAGGCTAGGTTACAATGTACCCAAAACAAAATTATTTGGTTCTTTTTGAATGAATTGGCCAAGGTGGTTGGTATGTTGCCAGTGGAATTACATGTTAAACAGCTAAAATTAAATATGGTGTATAACATCTACAATGAAACTGCACCAAGCTATTTGATGATACCGTTCAAATTAACACGTAATCTCCACAACATTCCCACAAGATGTAGTGCTACATCCTTCCAGATCCCTAGAATAAATTCTCATGGTAAAACATTCTTTTATTTTAGTATTTTATTATGGAATGGTTTACCATCAAATGTCAAAGGTGCTAGGAGTAAATCTCAGTTCAAATTTCTCATCCATCCATCCATCCATCCATCCATCCATCCATCCATCCATCCATCCATCCATCCATCCATTATCCTGTTCTACAGGGTCACAGGCAAACTGGAGCCTATCCCAGCAGACTGTGGGTGGGTGAGAGGCGGGGTACACCCTGGACAAGTCGCCAGGTTATCGCAGGGCTGAATTTCTAGTCAAAAAGTTATTTGAAAGTCTTAGACAAGAATCTAGTCATTTTGTATTTTATTAATGTAATTTTCCACTTTTAATATATCTCTCTACTTACCTATTGATAACTATTTTTTATTGGTGCTATTGAACTATGTTATGTGTATTTTTTATAATGAACCACAATGGAAATAAGTAAATGTACTTTCTTGTGTCATCCATATATTATCATGTTATTTGCACAAACAACTATTTTAATATTGAATAAACAAATCAAATCAAAATATCAAACCGCCAAGTGTTTTATCCCGTACTTATGCATTATAAGATAAGCCCTGGATGTAAAGCTGAAAGGGATCACATGAGGAATTTTCTAGGTGTGTTTCCTTCTGCATCATCTGATTTGTTTGATGAACACTAATTGGAAACTAATGGGCCATGTGCTAGATGAAGTAAATGTGTTAGTATGATTGCAAGCATGGCAGGTTGAAACAAACACCACCTGGGCTACAGGGACTGACCATTACACCTCTCCAGCAAATTCTACTTTTTAAACATCTGTAAGACGCACCAGGTTTCTTTGAAACTAACCGTACAGCTTTGATACAGCTTTGTCCTTTTTGAATGAATGATGAAAAAACACATTATAAAATATTCACCTAAGAAAGATCTGGTATCATCCCAGACTGCTGATTTGAAGCACTTCTCCATACTGTGTTAATATCCTGAACTAGAGCATGACCTCATTGCTTATTCCATCTCCTTCTGTCCTTCCTTCTGTCTTTTAACTGCCCAGTCCAGTAATCAGACGATGGCATGTGCTTGTTAATGCACAGCATGTGCTTTATTGCACGCGGTACAGATAGTGTTACAGAATCGTGACTGATTGTTTCCTCTTTCAAGGCTTTCCCCCTTTCGACTTGGAATATTGTACGAAATCACTAACACAATCAGATAGAACGTGTGTTGGGTTTACACTTCACGCTGTCATCATGAAATATGACCAATAGCTAAACAAAAAACATACAAAACATTCGTGTTACACAAAGTCCTGCTTTACTTCTCTACCGTGACCTCTTAATATCAATGACTTGGGTGTTCACTTGTGTGCTTTTCATATCACACACAAATCTAACTTCTGTCTCTAACATGCAAAGTGTAGACAGACTGACACCAGGAGCTAAAGATAAAGATTTATTTGGCTGTGATGTTTTCAAAAACAGCTAATGTCCAATGTGCCACAAAGACTGCAGTTCATTTCGACAAAGCTGCATTTGTCCCGATGATATTTCGATACCGTGTACTTTTCTGCTTGCTTGATGTGACAGAAACTTCATAAAAAGATTCCACTTTATGGCTCTGAATTAGATCATTTTGAAGTTACTGTGCTCGCAAGGAAGATCATTTTGCTCGTTCCAGTCTGTCTGTCTGTCTGTCTGACATGCAGTTTCTACAGGCGGGTCAAGTTTTTGGACAGTCATCAGCTGAGGAGTAATTTGAGTAGACAAAACATCAATATGGAGAATTAAAACAACAACAAAAAAAAAAAAAATCATTTACAAGAATGCATAAGAAAGTTAAAAGGAAAAAAAAAATCTGGGTAGTAATGCTAAAGCCTCAGGTTGTAATTAAATATTTGATATTTAATTCGATATTTAATATCAAAATGCATTTTATGCATTCAGTGAAAATAAATTTCAATGAACAAACAGATAAATAAATATGTATATACTGCATATAACTCAATAATAATAATAATAATAATACTTTAATTCATTAAATTCTCAACAAATAAATATGACATAATGCACTGTATTTTATATAAATCCATGCAAATGCACACTAATATAGAATCAACAATAATAATAATAATAATAATAATAATAATAATAATAATAATAATAATAATAATAATACAGCTTCATTATTCCAGGTTGTGTAAAAAGTAGAATCCTTGTATTTCTGAATCAGTTTTGCTTCATCAGTGTGTGTTACTTCTTTCACTGCTTAACCAATAAGCGTAGCTCCGTTAGCATTTTGTTTGCCAAGGCCATGCTCTCTTTAGGTGGTAAACAGCCTCTCTAGAGAAGAGGAAGTGTTGCGGTACAGCGATAAACTTTATCAGTTGTTGGGAGTGCTTCCAAGCTCCTGCCACTAAATACACTTACAGTATGCTACTAAACACACTTAATATATACAGTACTATCTGGGTATAGTCGCATGCTGAACATTTAACCCAGCAGTCAGTAAGAAACATGGTCAGGTCCAGGCTTGACCTCCATTTCCATTCAAATGCAGTCATTTCACGACTGAACGGTTTTTGTTCTTGAGGCCACGTTCAAATAATCACTTCTCCATCTGGGAGTGCATAAACGGGCTCTCGAAAGTGCCCTTCTATTTATTGGTAATCAACACGCTGGCGAAGCTATTACCAATGACGCACACAGTGGTCTTGACCAACACAATTGCTATTTTTGCGTTTCCAGCACATCAAGCCTCATGCAAAAATGAGTGTCAATAATCAACACCATCTTGAACTGGCTGAACCGAACACTCAGCCAACACGGCTTTCAGAGCATCTCTGCTCAGTGAAACGCGTTCAGCATGCTCTGGCATCGACTGATTGAGAACAGCACAGAGCTATGAGCAGCATCCACAAGGCTTGACGTGTTAACACAACGGATGGCGGGTCAGTGTTCAGCAAACAGGCTTTTAACACGGTTGATATGGAGGGGCTCTCGCGGTTCACAGAACTGATTTGATTTCACTCAGCACACGAACATCTGATGGAGTATGTGCGTCTGGGAGCTGTGCTGCTACTGACCAATAATGTGACTTTTGTCCTTTTTACTTTGCTGGAAAAATACAAAACTGGGAGAAGTAACATAATTCCAGTCAGGAATCTCTGCTTGTATTTGACATGTTGGAATTGGATGGAATAGGATCAAATTCTACATATACACACACATTGCACAAAGTGATTATGCAATCTGTAAAATTACAGAGAAATGATTCTGTATATGGAAAAAAAATAGTTGATTGGTTTCAAGCTTATTTCTTTTTGAGTCTTAGTGACGTCAGCGGCCGAGGTCCAACAGTTCTTCCAGATTGTCATCCCAATCTTAAAACTATGTGCAATCATTGTAAAACAACGAAATACACCACTTAAGGATCATTTATGTTTAATAACAAATAAAATACAATGCTGTTATCGGAAAATGACCAAAAATGAGATGGAGTGATGGAGTTACTGTTACCTACCAGAAGAGGATTATTTTCATGCAACCACATATTCTGTGACAAGTGTTTTATTCCTTGTACAGCTAAGCATTATGAGTTTTAATTAATTAATGATCAACACATTACATTATTTATCCATTTATGGTTACATTTAATGTTGTGGAACAGCCACAAAACAAGTTAGTTGTAAATTCTTTCCCTGACCAGTCTATGTTTTGTTCCTCCCTCTCTCTCTCTCTCTCTCTCTCTCTCTCTCTCTCTCTCTCTCTTTCTTTTCTTTCCTCATCATGATACCAAGAAACTGGAAAACACAAAATCTTCTGTCCAGAGATTGCTGACACTGGAGACTCCTTATGTAAATTCCATCCATAAATAAACATCTCGTTATGGAAAGATTCACTGCATCAACATCTGTGTTTCCATTAACCTGCTTAAGGTGCAATTTAAAATTTGCGAACTAAAACAAATGAGAAATGGAAATTCATCGAATTAAAAAAAAAACAAAAAACAAATCTGAATTAGTTTTTCAGGCAGCGACATTTCGCAAAAAAATGAAACGGAAGCACATTTTTCGCATGTAAGTTACATGACATGAAGAGCAAATGGAAACGCTAACTTTATGAAAAAAGAGTGCTTTGTAAAAAAAAAAAGAGAGGATATTTTGCAAAAGGAAAAAAATCCAACTTTAATCGCATCACATCCCTCAGTGTAAACACGAACCGTTTGCAATTCTGTTCTGTTGAAAATTTTTTAAATGTCATTTCTGTTTTGCGCAAAACTGCAATGGAAACCCACGTAGTGATTCTACGTTATTCAAAAGTTGCTGAAATAACAACATTTAGGCTCAGATTATGTTGATAGTTTGAAATGTTGCTGTTATTGTAAATAAATAAATAAATAAAATAAATAAACAAAACACTTTCTGACCTGAATCAAGAATAAAGCAGCACTTGAATATATTTATTTAGCCTAATAAACAAATTGAGCTTTGTTTACTCTTGGGTTCTGGTGCGGGTGGGGGGGTCAAGGGTTCTTAAAAGTCTTTATGTTGAAGGAGTGTAAAATTGTGTCTAAAAGTAGATATAGATGTTATAGATACAGCTGCTCATTTAGTAACGAATAAAAATGCTGTTTATTTTCTTACTTTCTGTCGATTAAAATCAAACCCCCTCCCTCCAATGTGTGTGTGTGTGTGTGTGTGCGTGCACACGTGTGTGGACATTTTTTCCGCTTCATTTCAGCTAAGCAGTGGTCCCTAGGGCTTGCCCGCCTACCCCTCTTTAACATTAAAGCCTTCTCCTCTGCCGTTTCCAGAACTGTACGTTTTCACTTTAATCACTCATTAAACAAATGTCCGCATCTCAGTTATAAAACTCTGCGACACTGTACATGTCGTTTTAATATAAAAAGCATTAGCATTAATGCTGATGTGCTCAGGTGCTTTTAAAATGAACACTGACTCTGGGCCATGGCTTCTCCACTCAGCTAATGAATAAATCATTAAAAACTTATTAGTAATTTGCTTTCAAGCAGAAAAAGCAATTATGATGTCTGAACAGCACACGCTGAGTATCAAAACAATTAGTGTAAATGTTGGACACATTGACGAATAAGTAAAGAGCTGTAGGAAAGCATACAGAACTACCATCCTCAGATCACTGCCAGATATAGCTGTGAGTACAACTAAGTGCAGAAGTTTTCACACCCTTCGGATATACAGTATCCTGTGTATATACAGTATACTGTGCAAAAGTCTTAAGCACTAACACACCTTTATTTATTTAATTTGATGACTTCGACGTTGTTGAGTCAAAAAACAAAATATAAAAACATTTCAGATTTCCAAATCAGCACAAAATTCAACATGAGAAGATTTTTGAACGTCAGAAACAAAAGCAGTATATTACATAATAGAGCACATTTCAGACCAAAAAAAAAATTCATAACAAAGGCTGTTGGGTTTTGTTGCAAAATAAGACACAAGTGTGACACTCAAAGTCTCCAGAGGAACCGTAGCTGGGATAGCAAAAAAAAAAAAAGACTTTTGCACAGCACTATAAAAAGTTTTTGAACATGTTCTTTCATTAACAAGTGTAACAAAAATGTTTATGATAATAATAGTGAAAAATCACCATTCAGTAACATTTGTCATATAAGTATTCTCTAACTGCTTGTATTCCTACCTTTATAACTTTCTATAGTTATCTTCTGGTATCCTGTCTACAGTTATCCTCGAATCCTCTTTTGAAGAGTAAGTAATAATCATATTCAGGTCTCAGTATTTCAGACAGTTTAAGGACAAAGGACAAAAGGGTGATGGCTTGCTTTTGGTTCTTTGGGGGGTTTTTTTCTTTCTATTTTTCAGTTTAAGTTTGCCTGATTTTTTTAGACTGTTCTCATCGGAATCTTGTTTTATTTTGCAAATAAATTGTTTCACCTGAAAACACGGTGGTAAAAAAAAAAAAATCTTGCACGAGGCTGTATCTTCACAACATCTTAATTCTTGAATGTATATATTTTTCAGCTTGTAGCCCTGATCAGAGAATACAGTGTTTTATATTTCACAATGCATGAAAGGTCAGTGTTATATTAATCATGATTAAATCTGATCAATTAATATAAAACTTACATATTTCAAGCAGTGCATAATGTCAGGGGATGATGTTTACACGGAGCCAAGTGTTCCTCCTTATTGTGTAATAGTCCTTGATAAATGACTACACGGTGAGCCATAAGAACTATTTTGCATTGGTGATTCATTGTGTGTAGTGGCTTTTATAGAAGGAATAATAAAAAAAAAAAAAGAACACCGAGGGAAGTAAGTGGCTTCCGGTAAACCACGTGTGTCCAACAACACTTGACCACTTATAGACCGCAAACACGAGCACTTATGAGCCCTGGAGTTATTTTTCTTATGCAAACTTTTTCAAGCCTTTTCGGCTTCAACCATGAGCCATAACATAAGTTGCATAAACCTGTCTGCATGATGACAGTGCTCTTTTCATGAAGCGATACCTCTTAAACACATTCACATATTCAGGTGATGTGTATTTGGACATGTTTAACATACACCATGCAGAGTGCTCATGTAAATATTTGCATGGAACCGAGCACAATAAAAATTAAATCACTGCCCAAATTCATATATTGGAATGAATATGTTGTATAAATTTATGCTAGTACAGCTAAGACAGCTGTAAACTCATTATTAGAAGTTGGCAAAATATAATATATTATGATTATCATGACTTTGAATGAAGCACTGTGAAACAAAAGTAAAAAAAGGTTTCACTTACAATTCGGTTTCCGTTTCAGAGAAATCACTGAAGAAGTGTATGCTGCCGTTGGAGCGTGCAGGTCCCGGAGATGGCTGTTCACTCTTGTAACTGCTCTGACTGCTTCCTAGACTTTCATCCCCATCGTCTTGTGGAACAGGATCTGGCCTTGTCCCTCGTGAGCTAACAGATTTCTGAAAAGCTCCGTTCATGTCTGCTTGTGTCAAGCCAAGAAAACATGGACATCGAGTCCTAATCTCCTTAAAAAGGTAGTCCATGCTTGGCATTTGCAGCCAGGGACATCCTAGAAGGCTCTTGAAGGCTGTACGAAATTCTTTGCTTCTGCAGTAGATTATAGGGTTGAGGCCTGAATTGATGTAGCCAAGCCAGTTTAATAATCGTAAGACATGTGGTGGTATCTGGCCACGAATACAGGTCTCGATGATGTTGGCTAGAAAGAAGGGCAACCAACAGAGAGTAAAGCATCCCATGATGATTCCCAGAGTCTTCAGTGCCTTGTGCTCTTTCACAACACTTAATCTGGATGGCCTTCGTCGGTGGGATTTCCGTTTACCTGACGAAGCACTGCCAATGCTTGTGGTTGATGGCAGATTGTTGTTGCCATTGATGGATACATTTTCATTCTTGAAACGCTGTCGGTTCTTCCCTATTAGCTGCACCTGCCTTGTAGCAATGACAAACACATTGGTGTAGACAAAGATCATGATGATTAGAGGAATGTAGAATGAAATAACTGATGATGCAATTGTAAAACCTTCGTTGGCTATGAAATCACAGCATTTTTCATCTTCATAGCATTCAGTAGCTTTTTGATCTCTAGCTTTCCAACCATCGGTCATAATGATTGGGGATGATGTGAGAGCAGACACAACCCACACTACGCATACAATCAGTCGAACCCGCCATTTGCTAAGCAGCCCTTTGTGGTGTAGGGGTCTTGTGATCGCAATGTATCGGTCCACTGAGATGGCACAAAGTGTCTCAATGCTGGCAGTCACACACAGGATGTCTACCGACGTCCATAAAGTGCACCATGTGTCATTGAGTAGCCAGTTACCTGTTACGACAATGGTGGCACCAAGCGGCACCACCATAACCCCCATGATCAGATCTGCACATGCCAATGACATGATGAAGATGTTGGTTACAGTCTGAAGTGTGGCTGTCCGTGCTATTGCAATGATGACCAGCAGGTTGCCCACGATGATGATGATAATGATGAGCACCACGGGAATCAGTAATCTATAATCTGGCTCTCTGTCAGTGGTGGAAGAATTGGTGCCGTTCATACTTGTAGTTAAAGGGAACATACAGACTAAAAGCTAACTCTCAGTTTTGAAGTTACAAAATGAACAAGCCCCAGTGATGAGTAAAACAGCACCCCAAATATGTACGCTAGAACACATATGGTTGAACTGAGATCCTTTAGACCAGATCTTGATTTGAAACATATATGCTTGAGCGATCGTACATTCTTAAGCTACCAAAGGGTCTCCAAGAACACAACATATGATTCCTTTTTACTTCACCATCATTCATCCTGAAGTATACATCTGCTCCTGTGGAGGTGAAACAATAAAAAAAGCTCATGCAGTGGATATTTTGCAGATCTTGTAGATGTCTTGAAGAAAAGAACCTGTTGAAGAAACACTTTGTTGGTTGAAATTAGTCCTTGCGAGACAATAGTGTGGAGAGTCATGAAAAAGTGTCTTCACTTTTTTACAGAAAAAAGATCTTCATTTATCCAGAAGAAAGACAGATAAGCACTGATCCTGTAGGTGTAGTCCATTTGGTTGGGATTTTTAATTTTCTGTTATTGCCTTGAGTGCAGTAAAGTGAAGGTGCTTCGACTGCCAAAGCTCAAAGAGCATTGACACTCCTGCTCTGAATATACGAGTGAACTGTGGCACTGCACTCTTGCTCGCTTTCGCTCTGTTATTCCCTCCCACTCGTCATTTCTCCCACCTCTCTCTGTCTTTCTCTTGCTCTCTCTCTCTCTTGCTCTCTCTCTGTCAGTGGCTGTAACATTTAGCGTGCAGTATTTCGCTTGGGGAGGGGTATGTTTGGGGTGATGAAGACAGCTGTGAACTGTGTCTGTGTTTGTTTCTTCCACTGCCCAATGCATACACGGCCAGTTAAACATGGCTGGTGTGTCACAGATTATTTATTCTACTCTTGTTGATGTACAGACCTCATTTACCTCAACTTTATAAAAAAAAAATGCACAAAGTGCCTTTCTGGAGTAATGAAAAAAAAAAGCTTCTTTCACACTTAATTTCTGCTTAAAGATCATTTCAGTTCCATAATGTCTGCTTGTTTCATTTTTTTTGAGTTGTTTCTTTATCTGCAGATTTGACAGATTATAAATTTATCCTTGGACCGCAGTCATGACTGTTCGGACGTGTTCACCTGCTGGCTGCTGAGATCTGTTTTGCATCATGTTAATTTTACTGGTTATAAATCTGAAGCTGTCACACATGTCTGAGAAGCTTGGCATGTCTGTCAAGCTAATAACTGCTGTACAACCAAACTTAGATTGCTTTTGCTTCTTTGACACATTTTTTTATTTTATTCTTTTGCTTTAACTCTCTAGACTATTTTCTTCAGGATCATTTCTAATAATTACCTCCGCCAGCTTTGTCAGAGGAGGTTATGTTTTAGCCTCCGTTTGTTTGTTTGTTCCCAGTGTAACTCAAAAAGTAATGAACAGATTTTGAAGAAATATTGAAGAAAGGTGGGCCATGGGCCAAGGACCAATTGATTAGATTTTGATGCAAATCCTAATATGTGGCTTGGCAGAGGTATGTACTCGACCAAGTGCACTTCTAGTTCACAAGGTTATAAAAGGAACATGAATTTATATTTTAATGTCCATCCATCCATCCATCCAT
>JAPFFA010000002.1:8993861-9007160 GCA_026153275.1 Sciades herzbergii | reverse complement strand
TCAGAAAATTCTGTCTGCAACTGGGCGACCTCCGTGAGTTGGGTCGGGGAGAGGTGGTCTCCACAGGGGACCAGAGCAGTGGGTGATGTCAATTTTCCTTTGTGACCCTCCGGCCCAGCTCCACCTTCTCTGGAACCACTGATACCAATGCCACGGGGACCTCCTCGTTCCAAAGTTTTAACAGGTTGAGGTGGTAAATCTGTAATGCCCCACCCCGTCCATTCGCCTCACCTCATAGTTGATGTCCCCGACTCGCCGTGTGACCTCAAAGGGTCCTTGCCACCTAGCGATCAATTTGGAGCTCGACATGGGCAACAACACGAGTACTTTATCTCCCGCTGTGCGATACGCTCCTGCCTGATCGAGGGTGGTCCCTGGCGCATCGGGGATCCGGACCACTGCACCCACCACCATCGCTGAGCACTGATGCTGGAAGTGCCCCGGCTCCCGGCAGTGCCAGCATACTGGCGCAGGCTCTCCCTCTGCACCGGTGTTTCAGAGCTCACTCACCTGAGGGAGGGGAGACACAGACACAGAAGTAGGAAACAGTAGGGCACCGCGGGTGCAGCGGGCCAGCTGGGGTGGAGCCAGCCCCCGCCTCCTCGGTGGGGGAATGGGGCAAGGACGAGGAACAGAAGGAGAGAGAGGGAGAGAAAGGAGGGGAGAAGAGGAGACATGCTGTCCTGCCATCGGAACAGCCGCCATATGGTCCTCCGCCAGCACAATGGTGATCCAGTGATGCCGGGCGATGGCACTGGACCCACTCCGCTGTTCCTTCTGGAAGTCGGGCGATTAATTGTTCCAACACCACCAGATCGATGATTTCCTCGGTGTCAAGGTTGTCGGCCCTCAGCCACCGCTGGCAGGTGTCCCGGAGTTGCTGGCCAAACGTGAATGGCCGGCTGACCCCTTCCAGGCGCAGCGCGCAGAAGCGCTGCCGTTGCTGCTCCGGGGTGCGCCCCACGCGTTGGAGGACGGCCCTGCGGAGGTCGGCATAGACCAGCCGGCTGCCGGTGGGGAACTGTAGCGCGGCCAGCTGCGCCTTGCCCGTTAGCAGGGGGAGGAGGCGCGCTGTGTGCTGTTCCACTGGCCAACCCCACGCCTCTGCTGTCTGCTCAAAAAGAGCGAGGAAGGCTTCGGGGTCGTCCTGTGGACCCATCTTCATTAGGGTGAGGTGGGGAGGGTCCTCAGTGGTGGTGATGGTGGACCCCGCCGATGCAAGGAGGTGCCAGAATGCCTGGCGATCTTCCTGCTGTGCCAGCACCAGGGCTTCGAACCATTGTTCCTGCTCCTTCCAGAGGGCGATCAGCGCCTGGTGCTGGCTCTGTTGGGCTGTGGCAAGGGCATGGACCAGGTCCTTGAAGGGGGAGGACTCCATGGGGCTGTTCTCTTCTGTACTCTGTCCTGGGTTTCGGCACCACTGTAGGAATCGTTGAAGGTGAGTGGAGCACAGAAGCACGGCAGGCCAGAACTGAGTTCTCAAACTCTTTTTATTTCTACCTTTTCAGCTTTCAACATTCTCCCAGCCACACACGCACACACACTAGTGTTCTGGTTGGGGAGAGAGCTCCCTTTCTCTGCTCTCTCTCCTTTTAAAGGGGGCGGTCACTGGGGAAGACACACAAACACAGGTTAATTCACATCAGGTGCAGTGATTCTGCTACTTACCTTCCCTGACTCCGCCCTCCATTCACAGACCGACGCTTGACCACACCCCCACTGCCACAATGATTCAATATCCTCCTCCATTGCCGCACTTGTTGGTGAATAAGCTGATATAACCATTGTAACTGGATTGCTCTTAAGGTTAGCTAGCAGAATTCTACTGGAGACAGACTTGACACACAAGAGCACTTTCCTTGCGTCTGGACTCAGGACTATACCCACCCCACCAACTGAGGCTTGTGCCGCATTGCGCCAGGCTGATGACGTTATTAGGTACTACCAGCCCATCTTGTGGTAGGCAATGACCTGGGTCGGGTCCTCGTGAATTATTCAATGTTCCTGGACTCTCATAACTGCAATGCCATTCTTTGAAATATGATGCACTAGCTTAAGCTGACCTTTAAGTTCTCTGATTGTACGGGTGTTCATTGTAGAGAACACCACTTCCTTTTTGCACTTCAAAAGGGTAGCTTTGGGTTCCTCACACTCTTCAGCTAAACCTCTCCCAGCAGGGTTTGAGGGAACGGTATCATGGTGCCTATAAAGGGGCAGTGTATCTGATCCCGCAGCAGTGCTCCTGTTCACTTCCAGAGCTGGCAGCCGTATAGGATTCATGCTATGTTGTGCCATCATTATCGTTCCTTTCTAGGGGGCAAAGAAAGTTCCTGTTTCCATAGGGCCATACTGTTTACCTCAAGAGGGAAGAAAGAGATGACATCAAAATGATCACATCTCGTCAGCATGATATCGTTCTTGTGAGACAGAGGAAAATGGCATGCATAAGTAAAACAAAAAAAAAAACCCTGAAAATGTCAGATGACTTTGCAGTCAGTACCTTTAATTGTTGGCAAAACAAAAAAAAAAAACATAAAATGAAAATGATCAGTAAGAGTAACTCTTTCACATTGGGCCTCATCACACCACCTTATCATTGATTATTTTCCCACAGCAGCACACCTCTTAGTGGTTTATTTCTTCCAGAGGTAATGCAAGTTCCTTTACTGTACCGTCCAATTTTCCCCATATGTACATGCTTTATTTTTAGTGCTCAACACTAAATGGATGGATACTCGGAGCTCCTTCATTGAGACATTTAGCATTTCTGGAGGAGGTACTCCTTAAAGAGCTGACCGCAGTCCTGGAGCTTACTGCCCATTACACAATATGTCTTTCAGAGTTGTGGCACAGGGCGGATGTTTAGTGTACCTGTTTCTACATCACTGTCAAAATCATCAGGGTTAAAACGGAGCGACGCTTTCAGCTTACTTGAGGAGCGGAAATCAGAGGAGGCGACCAGAAACCACAGAGGAGGAGGAGGCTTAATGTCGTGGGTGCTCTTTCCTTCTACTGTCCTGGACAAACACGTTCATCTCAAATATTAATGTTGTCCTTTTATAATGATTCCTGTCCCTTAGGCTAGACAGCTTATACAGCTTATATAGACTTCTACAGCTATGCCTCCTGCCCTCGTTTGTATGTTCTGGACCTACTCTTATGCCCTTATGGCTGTGTGTGTGTGTGTGTGTGTGTGTGTGTGTGTGTGTGTGTGTGTGTGTGTGTCTTGACTACATCCACAGTATTGCCTGGAGTAAATCCAGCTTCCATCTGGAGCTTATTGCAGCTGACGCTACGCAATACCCAGGGTGGGGAACAGCATTTCGAGTGCGCTTTTGGATATGTGTGGATTTGTACACAAGAGACAACAAAAAAAAATCAAGTTTGCGTGAGCATTTGTGTTAACGCTTGGAAAAAATAAGTTTGTGTTAACTCTCGTATCCCATGAGCTGTTCGTTCAGCAGTGTTTTAATTGACCATGAGTTTAACACAGATGTCTCCTTAGTTAATCGCATTACAGGTGGGTCATGGGAAATGCAGGCACCAGGCATTGCTTCCTGTCTCTCTCTGAGTGTGTGTGTGTGTGTGTGTGTGTGTGTGTGTGTGTGTGTGTGTGTGTGTGTGTGTGTGTATGTGCCTTCCTGCCTATATGCCATCATATCCCTGCAGCCTAATATGCAACAGAGGCCTAGCTGATTCGTTTCAGATGGCACCAGCAGCATTAGAGCAGAAATATGGCTGTCTGCCTGATGTGAGGAACAGCACTTGGAGACACTTTCTAGTGCTCAGCTTTTGCCAGAAAGTCACTAATAAAAACCCCATGCACCTCTGAAGTAAAGTAAGGAGAGACCTAAAAAGGGAAAAGGAGCCTGCTTATTATAATTTTTTTTTTTTTTAGTGTGTGTGTGTGTGTGTGTGTGTGTGTTTAAATGGGAGCATATCTTGCTCTTTGAAGTGGTAAATGACTCTGGCAGCTTGCTTTTAAAGCAGCCCCAGTTAAAAGACCCAGGAATGAAGGTTTCCTTGTCATCCAGGAACAGAGCCAATACTTTGAATTTTTTTTTTTTAATACGTTTCTTTCTGGAAGATTCTGGAATAAGAACATATATGGACTGCGGTTTGCCACAAGAAGGCTTCGTCTGTTCTCTGACTTGAAGATTCACATCTTGCAAAAAGTTCTGCCAGTCGAGTTCCTCTTAATTTGTCAAGAAACTTGGATGTAACATCAACAAAACACACGCCGCTCATCCTAAGCACTGGTCATTTCTTCAAAATTTGAAAACGCTCAAAAATCATGAAAATGTTTCCCTCGTGATTCATTCGCCACTTAGCCCTGCCCACTAAATTTAAGATCATTTGTATAATATTCGAACGCTACTTTTATGAACTAGTCTGAGGATTTTTGTGTATTTTCACAAAATTGGTGTCAGAACCTCAATCGTTTTCAAAAATATCTTGGCATCCTATTGAATCCTTGCAGGGCGGAGCTTAAGTTATTCAAATAGCTACAACTCATGATTGACTGCATGGATTCGCCCAAACCTTAAAAGGCATGTTCAAGACATGTTTCTGAGGCTTTGTGCAAAGCACAGAGTGGGGCGTGGTCATTTATGGGGGAAGGTGGGGTTATGTGCAAATCGATGTTTCTTTAGAAGAAGAAGAAGCCAAGAAGCCTTTATTTGTCACACGTACACTCAACCACACAGTGAAATTTAACCTCTGCCTTTAACCCATCTGAAACAGTGAACACACACATGCGAGCAATGAGCACACACACATACCCAAAGCAGTGGGCAGCTATGCTACAGTGCCTGAGGAGCAGTTGGGGGTTAGGTGCCTTACTCAAGGGCACTTCAGCCCAACCTTCAGGCCATGGCTGTCCCATGTTTACCTAGCCACATGTCTTTGGACTATGGGGGAAACCGACACAGACACAGGGAGAACATGCAAACTCCACACAGAAAGGCCCCATCGGCCACTGGGCTCAAACCGAGAACCTTCTTGCTGTGAGGCAACAGTGGCCCAGTGGGCCACTTTTGGTAAGCAGAACTGGCGCTGCCACCCTCATGATGCAACTGAAACTTGGTGAATCCTGCCATGCAAAGGCAAACTGCAGTATCTGCATATTGTGTTGGGGGCAAAAGACAGTCCAATAGCGAATAGGTGATGCTATTGGATCGTATTTTGCCCCCAACACAAGATGCAGATACTGCAGTTTGCCTTTGCATGGCAGTTTTGCATCATTGTGCCAATCTGGGTTATTTTTTAAATAAATAAATAACACATGGCCACCAGCATCCAATCAACTTTCATTTTCAGTATTAGCATTGAGCTACTGTCATAAAACTAGAATACTTCTGGCATGCAAAGGCAAACTGCAGTACTTGCATATTGTGTCAGTGGCAAAAGGCAGTCCAATAGTGAATAGGTGACGCTATTGGACTGGCTTTTGCCCCCGACATAACATGCAGGTATTGTGGTTTACCTTTGCACAAGAGTATGTTCATCTGCGGTCTCTCTGGCGTTTTGTGTAACTTAGCAAGAACTGGATGCTATTTTCTGCGAAATGTGCTTGGACACCTCACATCACTGCTTTGGAATATATTCCTTCTTATTGCTATGAATGAACATAATTTTGTTGCCTTTTAATCCACAAAGCTATGAAATACAAATATAAATCAGTGCTGTAAAGGATCAGTGGTACTTATTTGTATAAAACACCCTGAATTGCCAATTTATTCATAAATAAATCAAAAGCTCAGTGTAAATACATCTCCAACACAACCCCTGATACTAACCCCTGTCAGCTATAGTTTCTCATCAACAAATAATGCTTTATTAAAAAATGGTCAAAGATAATTACACTGATCCAAGAGTGAAACTTTGCTAATGTTAAGGTTAAGAACAGAGAAACGAATCTCTTGGGCTCTTTCAAGAGACGTGTTCATTCAAAACAAAGGCACCGAGTTCAAACCACCATCACTTTCGTCTGTTTTTAAATCCGTTTTGGTTAGGAACACAGACAGAAAAATACCACAGACACAGGAATGTGAATTCTCTTGGGTTCAATCAGATTTATTTGGAAAAAAAAAAAAAAAACAGGGAAACTTTCCACCATCCACTTCCTTCATAATGAACCTCAGTTCCACCAGAGCTCTCAGAAAACAGACGGTTTGGTTTTGGAGGCAACCCTGAAATCCCTTTTTGAGACGTGACTGTGGTCGCTGGTAGTTGGGCAAAAGAAGACGGAGCACAGAGCGAGTCTTGTTGGTCAGGCTCATGAACAGGAGAAGATATTTACCATGCCAGAGCTAGCTCAGCACTAATACCACTGCCAGATCACACAAACAGTGTAGGAGTTTCAAAACGGTTGGATGGAGGTTGAGTCACAGTAACCATCTATTTTGGATTTTTCGAAATGGAAAAAGCTTTTATATGACAAGTCAAGGAAAATTCATTCTTCAGCTGTTTCCAAGTGAAACCTAACTTAGAGCAGATGTTTCGTCAACTGGGTCTTTAGTGCATTTATATTTTATGGAAATACTGACGTGCACTTGCAGGTCTATGTTTACATTGATTCAATTGGACAGGCGCTTCTATCCAGCTTATGCAATCCAGTCCACATATGTTATCTGTTTATGTATTCAGCAAAAGCAAATGCAAGATCACTGTAGGAATAACAGAGCACGCCAAAATTAAACACACACCAACACAAAAAGATTGAGAGTCACAACTAAACACAAGAGTTGGAGTAAGTGATAGTACTCAGGAGAGCTGTAATCACTGGTCACAAAGCAGACAGTGAAGCAGTGCATTATACTGTATGCTGCAAGTCAAAGAAGGTTCAGTACAACACAATCACACACTTGGGGGCATGCTATTAAAGGAAAATAATCAACAATTTGATGTTAGGTGTGTGCTACCACAGTGGGTTCTCAACCTTTTCTACTTTAAGGCCCACTTATTCATATTGCAACCAGTCTGGGCCCATTAAAAAAGATCCCCAATTATTTTGGCTCATCTATTCTATTAGAATCTAATAACCTATTGTAAAGTGTATTAATGGGATGCAACTTCACTCCCTGTTACAGATGGGACTTTGAACTTTTGATCAACAACTTCGGACCAATCACATCTGAGAATTCAGCAGTATAACATAACAGCACTACACAATAAACCCACCAAATGATCAATAACAATTGGAATAGAAGGTAAATATGATCAGGTACACTACACATACACTATTTCACATTTACATGCCCTTTAACGTGTATATTCCCTGTTTGTCTGCTCGTCTAGCTTGGTCCTCTCTGTTTTGTCTGTTTTTTGTTTGATGCAAGCTTAATTTGGTAAGTGAGCACTCCAGAAGGCATCCTTTCAAAGAGCCACCCATCTCAGAAGAGCTGTCCTGCATTACGTAATGCTAATCCACGGGCACTGCTTCATTGGCACCAGAAGATAAGATAGGCAGAGGAGGAAGGGGGGAGGGGTTGGGGGTATTAGAAGGAGAAGTAATTCAATCACTTTCTGATTTAAAATCTCTTGTCATCCTGATGATTTATGAGACGTGCCGTGTCTTGAAAAATTAAAGGAGGTACCTTTCAAGCAAACAAAAAAAAAAAAAGACACCTTGAGATTAGAATCTGGTATTCAGGTTCACCAGCTGTGTTACATTCTACAGGTAGAACAGTGTTGTAATAGGTGAAGAAACAGCCAGGTACCAAAATTGATGCACCATAGGGATAAGAGAATTCTTTTCTGCACTGTCAGAAGTCGAGGTACAGTAGGAGTCCATTTCTGTCCCCCAAGGTACAGTTTACAATAATGTACCCCCTAAGGCTCATTATTGGACCTCAAGGTAACTATGTGGACCTTTTTAGGGTCAAAAAGTTACATACATGTTCCCAAGCAGTATATAAAGGGTACAAATACTGTAAGTACCTTAGAGCAGGGGTTCTCAACCTTTTCTACTTTAAGGCCCACCTATTCATACTTGAAACGAATTGGGGCCCATTCAAAAAGATCCCTAATTATTTTGGCTCATCTATTCTATTAGAATCTAATAATCTATTGTAAAGTGTATTAATGGAATGCAACATCACTCCCTGTTACAGATCGAAGCCCAGGAATTAAATAAATGCAATAAAAACAAACTCTTTTTAATTGTAGGTACTGTATATAAAACTGTATGGATGTACCAGAAGTGAACATAAAACCATGCATGTAGGGCGTTCTCAGTCGAAAGGGATTAATGATCCAAAAGTGGAGTCTGGTCAATTAACACAAGAACTTATTGCCATGTTTGTGTACAGAAAACAAGGAAGTTATTAAAACCAAGAAGTACACTCAGAAGATGTGGATATACAGTAGAAACCACTTAATGGGATAGATCCTTACACGCTAACAAAGAAGGATTTTTCCTAAGAGTTGAAAAATTATCCATCTGTTGAATTCCCGGACATCTCAAACTACCTGGTGCTGCAGACATCGTTCTACATCGACACACAGATGAAAACCTGGAAGAGCATGGAGGAGTACAACTTTTTATATGTGGCTGGGTTAAAGATCTGGGGATCAGGACACTACAAGCTAGACGGCGGTAGATGGATCTAAGCACAGGAAGAGTTTATTAGCAGGCGTGATATTTAAGTCAAGTCAAGTTTATTTTTATAGCACTTTTAACAATAGACATTGTCACAAAGCAGCTTTATGGAGAATTAAAGACATGAGTTAATTTTATCCCTGATGAGCGAGCCTGTGGCGACGTTGGTGAGGAAAAACCACCTCAGACGACATGAGGAAGAAACCTCGAGAGGAACCAAACTCAAAAGGGAACCCATCCTCATCTGGGTGATGATAAATAACATGATTATAAATACGGTAACTCGCTTCTATAACTGTGTCCTATAAAGTCACAAAGTATAACTGTGAAACCAGGAAATTCATGATAGTTTTAATATGAAGTCTGTTTTGTTGAAGTTATAAATTGTTCATTGATAGAAACTTGACTGCAAAACTGTTCATGACAACCGCAGTCCTAAAGTTAGCAAGTCAACTGTAGTCCTCAGACGTAAATGCATTATTGTAAGTGTCCAGAGCACCTTCCAAGTGTTTTTTTTTTCTTTACAAAAGCAAAACAGAAAGCAGAGTATTTAAACAGCGTTATAAACATGGCTAGAAACAAACACGACAGTGATAATGATAATGCTTCGCAAAGCCTCTGAAAACAGCTTCCATATCTGCGCGTGCTGATTGTGCTCAAATCAGTATCAGGTGTTTCCCATAACGACTGGGTCCCAAGCATGTGCACAACACGCTTCGTGAGCATGCGCAGCCGCTCGAGCTGCACCAGACTCAAGCATGCAAAGGCGCGACAGTCAAGTGTTCACCTACTGTGTGACCACAACTTGTAGCTCACATGTATATTGCCATCAAAATGCTTCATCGATAGCCCATTGCAAAGCATCGCGAGCTATAGTGTGACTGTAGTTTAATGAGGTGGATGTGACATCAGATGCAACCTAGCAATTGTACCCTAATATGAGTAAAAATTAGCTTCAACTTGGAAAAAAAATTCATGGCCCACGAGACGGCGCATTAGTGGGCCGTGGCCCAGTGGTTGAGAAACACTGCTTTAGAGGGTACTGCCCCAGTGACAAGCCATTGTAACCCTATATGATGTATTTGACCTTCAGGGTCAAAGATGACCATGACTTCAATTTGGTCCGAAGGTGACTGATGAGGCCACTCTGGGCTTTGAAGGTATGCCCACATGCCGGGCACATGTGGGTAGGTGCTGTAGTGGGGGTGGTGATAGTTGAAGCCTTCCACGCAGCTCGTTTCTTCTGGGCCTGGGCGATGCGTTTCATCTCTGCTGCTCTTGCGCCATTGGTGAGCTTTGCTCGCCATGCTGGACGATCCTGAGCAAGTAACTCCCAGGAGTTGAGATCAATTTCAAGGGTTTTGAGGGATACTTTGAGATTGTCCTTGATTGTACTTGTTGTACCTGTAAAGGTACAATGATATACTTTATTTTCTGAGAGGTTTTTTTGAGGGGCATTTCAAATATTTTTGGAGATATGTAAATTTCGTACATTTCACTAAACCAGACAAATGGCAAAAATTTTAAGTGCCTAGTGGTTACTGTAAAACCCAACAACAAAACACCAAATCCTCCAAAATGACAGAGGTATTGTAACCTCACTCTCTTTATTTTCCCTCAAGGTTTGGAAGACTTCACTGTTTGGATGATTGCACCACCATTATGTGAATGTTTTCTTGATTTCTACGTCCTCTGCAGATTGATTATTGGTTTGGGTGTGTGCACAGGCACTGAAACAGACTTGTTGTGTCTTGTGCGCTGAGGTTCACTCTCAGAGGGAGCACAGCACCACATGTATTTTAATGTCAAATGAGATATGCTCCGTTTCATTCCAAAAATAGCTTTTTTGAATTTCAAGTAGTATTTTTACTACCCTTGCCCATTATGAGTCATCTCCAATGAGTGAATGGAAACTTAGCCAGGATAGGTATAGTCCTGGGTTGTGTTTGTTACCAGGCCATAGTGTAATGTTTGGTGGAAAAGTGCTGTAAGTTTACATTAAGCCTCAATACTTTTTTTTTTTCCTTCTTCAAACCTTCACTCACTTGAACTCACCATTTCCCCTTCACCATAATAAGCGGGTCATTATACGTATTATGATCTCCGGCAGTTTGCTAAATGACTGCAGGCTTCAGGAAGCATCTTGATGGGAGTCCTTTCTTTCTTTTTTTAAAGGGTTGTACTAAAATAGGTGACAAAGAAGCAGGAGAAAGAAATATTCTGGATTTACATACTGTATCTTCAAGACCCTCTTCCTGGTCAGGCCTGGTCCAGAATCTATCACAAGGAAAGAAGATACCTTGGAACAAATGTTGGTTCATCTCAACACATCCCATAATGAACTCTTTGTATCTAGGACTATTTTAGTGTATCCAACTACCAGCATGTTTTTGGAAAGATGGAGGAAACCCACATGGACAACCTCAACACAGATAGGAAACTAGAGACTCTAGAGTTGCAAGGTGGCAAACATATATGTTGTATTGACAGTACTGTGCAAAAGTCTTGGCACCCTTTTTCATACAAACTTTGTTATAGATTTCTATTTTATGAGTTCTACATTATCGAGGGCAGCATGGTAGTATAGTGGTTCGCACTGTCGCCTCACAGCAAGAAGGTTCTGAGTTTGAGCCCAGTGGCTGATGGGGGGTCTTTATGTGTGGAGTTTGCATGTTCTTCCCATGTCTGCGTAGGTTTCCTCCGCAGTCCAAAGACATGCAGGTTAGGCTAATTGGTGGTTCTAAATTGACCATAGGTGTGAATGAGAGTGTGAATTGTTGTTTGTCTCTATGTGTCAGCCCTGCGATGATTTGGTGACTTGTCCAGGGTGTACCCCGCCTCTCGCCCATAGTCAGCTGGGACAGACTCCAGCTTGCCCGTGACCCTGAACAAGATAAGCTGCTATGGATAATGGAAGGATGGATTATTGAGTCAGCACAAAAACATTTTAGAGTTCCAAACGTTAATTTTCTAGCACAAAATTAAATGTTTCAAAAAATGTTTGTATCTGAGCAGCATATGACATTACAAGAGAGCACTTTTCAGATGAAAAAAGAAAACATAATGAAGGCTGCTGGGTTTTGGTGCAAAATGAAAACGCGAGTGTGACAGTCAAAGTGTCCAGAAGAACTGTGGCTGGTTCTGCAAGAAGCTCAGTAAAACCTACAGCTCATCTCCTTATCAAACTGCACTCATTGTACCTGAGACTATTTTTTTTAAAGCAACTTTGTTTCATTTATTATGGCTTACTGATTTCTGTTTATAGTATTTTTTTAATGTTGAAACATTTCGTTTCATGATGTTCCAGCCATTTTTGGTCTACAGCATGTCTTTACATGTGCCGAAGACTTTTGCACAGTACCCTATGTATATACTATAATACTTTTGAGCGGTACTATGGTGCAGCAGGTAGTGTTGCCACCAGGATTTCCTTCCATCTATTAAAAACATGTTAACAGGTTGACTGGTTAAATTGGCCCGATGTGTGAATGAGAGTGTCAACCTCACCAACATGCAAGACAAGGTTTGTCACTTAACTCACCTATGACTTTAAATAAAAACTGCCTCGGTCACACTCTCTGCCTCTTTAAAAACAGCCGCAGGAATGACACAGGTGATGCACTTCCAAGTCATGCGGGTGAGCTGACGAGAGCGTGTTGAAAACAGTATTGAAACCGGGCCGAGGCATGGCACTGTTATTTAGTGGCTGTCAATCATAATGTGTTCTTTGGACCTGTTTAGACGTGTCAGGAATGCACCAGAGTGACACATTCACACATTAGTATATTAGGCAGAAATATACAAACTACCTCATGAAATTTAGAATCTCTCACATAATTCTGAGACATGAAAGGGAAAAAACAAGTGCAAGAGAATGAAAGAAATCAGACAAAACAAACAAAAAAAAACACAGCTATATGGTACTCCTGGGACATTTAAGGATGCTACAAGTAACACAGTAGCAGTCAAAAGTTTGGACACACTTCTAATTCAATTAAATTCTTTATTGTTATTAAAATACACTTTTTCATGTCTTAAAGTAATAATGGATGTCGTTTCTCTTTACTTAGTTGTTTGGTTCTTGACATAATATGGATTCCGACAGTTATGGTGTTGAATAGGACTATTTACTGTATTTTTATTATTTACTATTTACTGTTTGATCTGAAATGCATTAAGAAGGCAAGAAACTTGCCCGCTAATTACCTTTTGCCGAAGCACACCTGTTAATTGAAAAGCATTCCAGGTGACGACCTCATGAAGCTGGTTAAGCTCATGCCAATAGTGTGCCAACATGCTAGTTTGTATTAATCTTCCTGCTAGCTCGCATTTCATGGATTGAAGCCATAGATGTGGTTGGATGTACTGTTTGCTGACATTTCTTGGGTCTTCGGCAAAAGGTGTGCGAATTTACTGACAATATCTCCAATCAAAGAGCAATTTCGAGAACCAAGAATGCCACAGAACCGAGAGATGTCAGCAAACGATAAAACTGTCCTTAATTTCTTAAAAGTGAAGAATCTAAAATATGAAAAATGTTTTTTGTTTTTAATGCTTTTTTTGTTTACCACAATTCCATATAACTATTATTTCATAGTTTGGATGTCTTCAGTATTGTTCTACAGTGGTGCTTGAAAGTTTGTGAACCCTTTAGAATTTTTTATATTTCTGCATAAATATGACCTAAAACATCAGAT
>JAPFFA010000002.1:8938018-8950273 GCA_026153275.1 Sciades herzbergii | reverse complement strand
AAACTGGTCAGAAGGGCTGGCTCAGTCTTGGACTGTCCTCTGGACTCCATTGAGGTGGTGGGTGAGAGGAGGATGTTGGCCAAGCTGACCGCAATCATGGATAACCCCTCTCACTCCCTACATGAGGCTGTGGGGGCTTTAAGCAGCTGCTTTAGTAGTAGACAGCTACACCCATGGTGTAAGGAGAGATACCGCAGGTCATTCATACCTGCTGCTGTCAGACTGTATAACACCCACAACTTTGTAATGTAGCACCAATAACCTGTTTGTCGTTAAACTTTTTCATGGTAGATGATGCAAATAGCCCTCTGTATTTAATCCTTCGTTTGTCTAATTTTTATTTCAGTTTTATTTGTTATCTCTGACATTTTCTTGCTACTGTAACACGTGAATTTCCCCAATGTGGGATGAATAAATGAATCTTTTATTTATTTATTTTATTTATTTTTTTTTCTTTCCCCCCCTTGACCTTTTGAAATGGAGAACTGGCGCTAACCTTGTAAAAACACAGCCATTTAAGGCCATAATTACATCAATTAGTGAAATTGGAGGGCAGATTGCTGCACTAGCTGGTCCTACAGGATTTGGTCAATGTTTCTTCGGCGGCACCTTCAAAGCAGGTCAGAAGTTCAGAGGCAGTGCAGTGAAACTGTGCTCTTGACCTGGAAAGGCTTATTGAGAAGTCTAGCTGCACTGCACTGTCTTTTCAAAGAAGAATTAGGACAGCGGCGGTGTATATAATTAAATGCCATCAATCATGGCCACCTTCTTTGTTTGCATTCGTAGCAGATATTCAGCTGGAGGGTGGATTTCAGACGGCATAGTAGCTCGTCTTGCAGCACGGTTGTACTCGCCACGACGTGCATTTTGACGACAACTGTAGCTCAGATTAGAGTTGGTTTCACTCTAGCTTCCTGTAAACTCTTAATCGAGTCGAGCTAACATTATTTTTGATTGGCTTGCCTTGTTTTCAAAGACGATCAGCTACGTAGTGGGATGCTTTTTAATCCAGGAATAAAGGTTTTTTCTAGTGCGCCATCCTCAAATTAATCTTCTCATTCGTGCACTTGCTGTGGGATGCAGTAGCTACCAATGGATGAAGTTTTATCTTTTTAAAACTAATCAAGGATAAAAGAGAAGCTGGTGAAGGAAAGACGGTTTATTCCACAACGTTGAATGTAACTATAAACGGATAAAAAGTACGAAGTGCCATTCTTTACTTGAATTTATTTAAAGCAAATTCTTATCAGAGGAATACTACTTCTGGACATGCAGTGATTGTTTATATTTTTCCCATTGTGGTTTTCCTTTAACCGCGTGCCCACGAGTGTTTTTCAGGGAATGAAGTGATGTGCTGTTTAGATTTGTTCAAGTGCAGAACGAGCAACATCAGCCTTATGCAAGCTTTACTCATAGTTGGGAAACATTTTGCTGAAGTATGTAGCTGTTCCTCATACTTTTTAACATTTGATTGCTTTCTTGTAAGATCAGTGTTTAGCTTCCCTGCAACTTTATCTATATAAAGTCGCATTCTCTCACATATAGCAGCTTGTTTATTGTAGAGGAACTGGCGGTAGACGTCTGTTAATCAGTTATAGGGTTTTCTGCGAAACTCACCAGACAGCTAGACCATGGGTCGTTTATTTGGAGGAAGAATTTGTCCTCCTGAGTTGTTCTAAGGAACAAGGTCTTGCTTGAACAGCAGCATTTTCCTCCAAAAGCAATTGGAGACATGTATGTGCATCGGCCAGAGCAAGGAGGGAGAGAGACTGAAAGATAAAGGGGATTTATAGGGGTAGTGGTTCAGTGATTAGCACAGATCCTTGTACAGCACATGGTTAATAGTTGGGTTTCGTCTGAGCGCACTCAGCCAATGCGCGGTGGGTTTATGTGAGGTAATGAATGTGAAATAGCACAATACTATACATCCCCTAAACACTCTCCATTCCTGAACACCTCTAAGAGTTACTGGAAGAAGGTAATCCTATAAATCTGTTCTAATTCAGGGGTCCGTGATAGTGACAGCGTGGCGTTTTATTTGGACGTTCGCAGTTCTGTGCAAATTGGATATGCCATATAGTTACACATCTGATTACGTTGCGAGTGGTTCCTGATGTTCCTAATTGGATTGGTCCAATGTCTCTTCAGTTCCCTACTCCAAAATTAAGATCCAACCTGTATTTAGTTCACATTTATTGTTTGATGCACAAAAATGTGTAGAAAGACCTGAGATAGAAAAAAAATAAAGCTTTGAAGGAAGTACCAGAGATCATTGATGCTCCTGGGGAGTATACATAACTAGTACTGTTAGTTTGCTTTGCTAATCGAATGGATAGTATCAGCCCGTCCAGTATCGGCCCTTACTGGAGAGAATCTATAGAGGCTTCCGAGTGGTGCAACAGAAAAGCATTTGCCCTATTGTCAGGAGATTGTAAGTGGCCTGGTGGCATTGGAGCAAAATTTACCCATGCTTGTTGCATAGGGATGGCATACTTGCACTCTGTCCACTATCAATCACAGCAAACACAAGCCATGCGTGGGTGTCTGTGAGCTTGTAGAATCTTTCCTCCAAGTGTGTTGCACTGCCATGTGATGCAGCAGGAGAAGCAGTTTGGGGGGGGGATTGAGCTTTTCTCTGAGGAAGAATATGTAAGTCAGAATGAAGAAAAACTACCAGTGATGCAAGCAACTTGTCGCTTATTATCGGGAACCTAAGGTTAGGATTTGGCTGGGAGTCCAAGATCGCGTTTCTCTCTGGGTGGGAAGGACCTCCTTTCCTGGCGTTCGCAGTACTAGCTGGTTGAAGTCACTGTTATTTTAACGTTCGCACTTTCCTCCGAGTATGATCAGCTGTTGTGTGGTGTTGGCCTAACTGACTGGAATCGTGCCACTTGGTGCATGTAGTCCATGGCTGTATCGGTCAAGATCTTCTACTCTGACGTTGTGAGGATGAAAGCAGTATTCCCACCGGATATTCTTTTGGGTGGAACTGCACAACCGAGTGTGTGGTAGTGTGGGACAGGAACGATCCACCCTCTAATTTCTGGGGCTGCCTGAAAAAGCAGCAGCCAGCAACGTTTTTATTAAAAATATGTCCACCTTCCAGAACAGCCCCGGAGCTTGCCTTTTTTTTTTTCCCTCTCTCTAACCCCCCTTTCTTTCTCCTCCCCCCCAGCACATAAATAGCTGACACTCTGTGTGGCCTCTGGGCTGAACCTGAAGTTTGGATATTAAACAAATGAAATGCATGTCAAAGTGTGCTCAGTGCTGCGATGCACCCAGATACAGATGTGGCAGAATAACTTATTTGAATAGTACACGTTGCTTTTCAAGCACATCAGTTATGCACAGGGGCACGAGATGGAAGGAAAGCGAAAGTCGAAAACATTTCCAGCGTTACACCACAAGCGCAGTCACCTCGACTTTACTGCTGCCGGACACTTTGGAAAACGTTCCGCTCGGCTAGCAGGCAGCGATAATGAGGGTGTGTGCGCCTTGGCCCCGTTCCCCTCTGCCGATCACAGCGAGACAACATCCTGGGCTCCGTTTAATTAGGGGTCCAACCACTCTGCTTTTCACTCTTCCGCTCCACTCCTGCTTCAGCATGTGCTTTAATGAATGGCTAGGTCTGTTCCACAGCTTGCGTGAGTTGCCACTTGTTTGTTTACACGGAGTACCAGGAAACTCGAGCTGCGCTTGTTGAGATCTTTTTCAGTTTTCTACGCATGGTGGCCAGGAACTCGGCAATATTTTTGAAACGAGATAGTTGAATGATTGTTGCCACTATATTAGAAGGTATAAATGTGTTCCCAGATAAGGGAGTGTATGGGAACTGTCCAAGTAAAGAAATGAGAAATAAGCAACAGGTTTCTGGGGGGGGGGGAAGCTACAGTGCTTTCAGCGTTGCAGGGTTGTTTGTTCTGTTTTCTCTGCTCTTTTCTTTGCTACATTCCTGTCAGGTTGTCTTTTTGCTTGTGTAGAATGACAATTAGGTTCTCTGTCTAATCACCGTATAGCTGCACACTTTGTAAATATTTAGGTCTGAAAGCTTTGAGAGGCTCGTGTGTAGTTTTAAATATTTATGTCTGCATTTTTGAGCCTTTGGGCTGTTTGGTCTGTTTTGAAGCACAGAGAGAATCCTGGTGTGTTGTGTGTGGGGGGTTTTTTTTTTGGAAGCGAGTCTGTCTGAAGTTAAACTTATTCATATAGGAACAGAAGATGATATTTACATACACATTTTTCAACACGCATCAGACTTGAATGTTAAACCACTGCTTGTTCATCATGTGTGTGTATTTGGCTGAGATGGTGCGAACGTGACTGGCCGTAAGCTCTTCTCACTTTCGAGTGTCTGGCAGTGGACAAGAGCTGCTGGAAAGGAAGCTCAGTCTTCTGATTTACACACATTTTTCTGTAGGGACCATCCCTCCACCTGGTCCCCTTCTCTCTCTCTCTCGCTCCCCCTTGCGTGCTCCTCCTCTCCAGGTTCCTGCGTTCAGTTGTTTGACCCTCAGTCTCACAGGGGGAGCATTGGAAATCCCAGCAGGGTGCCAATATTTTTCCTTCATTCTCCTGCAGTTGTAGCATTTGTTCACTGTCTTGGTGAGAAGCAGCTGGAAAGGTGACGAAATGCCAGGCCCCCCGGGGGGGGGGGGATTTGCATAAAGTCCAAGGCAGTGATTAACAGACAAACGACTTTTACCGCATACAAAATTGGAGTTTTTGTATCGAGAGTAACCTGGCATTGCTTAAAGGGCACCATGAGATTTTCAGCTGCCTGAAAGTGCGGTCAGTTCTTCGCACAGAGCCAATCAACCCCTCCCCATTCCTTCCTCTAAACTAATGAGCGTGTTTGTATAAGAGTGTGGAACATTTGGTGAATGAGCTCCGGCAATCAATAGGACAAATGGTGTGATGGGTTCATGTGGGCATGAGATGTGCTCTAGCGTGGATGTCTTTTGTCTGTCTTAAGGCTCTCCATTGTTTTCAGTCAGCTCGTGGGAAATCATAGTCCGACATATCCACTGGAATGTTCATCTTTTCTCCCTCCTTCAGACAAAGTGCTTTTGAGGATTATTATTATTATTATTATTATTATTATTATTATTATTTAAATCTATCATAGTGGAATGTAAAGTGGTACTGTTGCTTTAACTTGTAACATATACTCTGTTCTGATTGGTTGGAAGGTGTTGATTACTTGTCTATCAGCTCCGGAATAGTTTCAATACATGCACGTTGTAGTACATTATCGTTTCTATGGTAACAGCTAATTCACCGGGACTTGTATAGCTGATGTTTCGTGTAATGTGGGTATTATTGTTACAGTGAAGTTTTCTGCAAGACACTCATTTTGTGGAAGGAATCTGAAGTTTCGGAGTTTTGTTCCTATAAGCTGTCTGACAAAAGTCTTCAGGACCGAGAAGTTGGTGCTTTACAAATTCCATGTCACATCATGATGGAGAGAGAAAGAGAGGCTAGACGGGGCAAGACTTTTTTTTATAGCAGCTGTAAAAATGTATGTGATAAGAGAAACTAACTTGTTTCAAGGGAAATTCCACAACATTAAATGTAACTATAAATGGATAATTATTATAATAACTTAGTAGTTTGCTGTGATCTTTGACAAATTGAAAACACTTCAAGACATGCTGTTATTATCCAAGTCACCAGCTTCAGAAGAAGAGCTTTATTCATCATGCATACACTTGTGAAATTCCTCTCTGCATTTAACCCATCTGAAGTGTGAACACACGTGAGCACTGAGCGCGCACACGTACCCAGAGCAGTGGGCAGCCATGCTAACAGCGCCCGGGGAGCAGTTGGGGGTCAGGTGCCTCGCTCAAGGGCACCTCGGCCTAAAGTCGCCCCATGTTAACCTAACCACGTGTCTTTGGACAGTGGAGGAAACTCACGCAGACTTGGGGAGAACGTGCAAACTCCACACAGAAAGGCTGGGCTCGAACCCAGAACAGTGCTAACCACTGTGCCACAGTAACTCTGCTCCGTGCTGTTGATCATTTTCCGATAACAACCTATCCCCAAGTCTTTCACTCCTTACTTAAAATGCACCCTACTTTTGTTTTAACTTTATTTAGATTAAAAAAAAAAAAACCTTTCCTCTTCAGGTTCCGCAGTGGCGGCAAGTGAAATATTTTAATTAGAAAAATATCCGGATCCTTTTCTTATCGCGTTGATGTCAGCGAATCAGAGTGCAAACAAGCAAGGCTGGAATCCTTGAGTGGTTTTTAGGGACGTGCTGTTCTATAGCGGCGCAGCAAGAGTTTGTTTTTGCCAGAGTGAAGGTGAGACGCTAGTTTTTATCATGTTGTAAATGCTCAGTCACTCTGCTCTGCATGAAGTTCTCCACTGCACAGTCAAAGCAACATCACTGTTTCCGAAAGAGCGGTTTTGGATTTTACTGGAATTCGAGGCTTGTTGTTTGTTTTCTTGGCTTCTGGCCCGGTCTGAGAAGCTGGCAAAGCGGATTTTTGTACAGGCAGAAGGACTTTTTCATTCATGGAGTACATTTAAAAAAAAAAAAAAAAAATGACTTGTCTGCCATTGAGCTGCTTGAGTTAAAATACAGTTCTCCTATAGATGGTGTATAATTATGTGTTTTGTGTGTTGTGTACGTGTTAGACCTGATGTCCTAGCTGTGTGCATGGAGAGCTGCACCAGGCAACGAGCTCTACTGTAGAGGAGCATGATGAACACAATGAAGGTCATGCTGCTGCTGTTCTCTGTTCTTCTAACCCACCCTCTGCAGGGCCACACCAGGCCAGCCAGCCCGAAGCAAGGTGAGAAACTTTTTCTTAACCTCCTATACACATGCTCTACTTTTGTCACGTTTGCTTAGTGTTCTTGCAACTTTTGCTGTTCGCTGAAGCTATCCATAGTCAAACGAGCAGTTGAATTAAATGACCACGCTAAAGTCGAAATGACCGACTAAAGCCTTATTTAAGCTTTTTGGTTTGAAAGGTTTTCTGAACAGTTGGCAGAACTAAGCTATGGATTTCCAACATGTTTAGGCCACTTTGGGAAAAGTCTTTACAAGATTGGTCCATTTTCAGCAAACCGCCAAGTTGTGGTTAGTAATCTGGCTTTCTAGCTGGCTGTAAAAAAGCAGTCATGCCTTTGTCCGAAATCGCTCACTCATTCACTACTCCCTATATAGGGAATTACTATATAGAGGACTATATAGTGAGCTCCTTGGTAAAATGAAAATAAAAAAACACTTTCAGATACTAGTCTGTCGTGCTGGCATTTACATCATTACTGTCGCACAATTAAAATGTGCCAGATCAGTCGGCTGGTGGGTTTTCAAAATAAATACATGTATTTTTGTGATGCATATTATACTGAGTGTATTTCCCACCTTAATCAATACAAAGTACCTGCATCTTTCAGTTCTTTTAAATCAAGGCTGAATACTTTCTTCTTTGCCGCTGCCTTTTATGAAATCAAATTTAAGACTTTTAATTTGATTTCTTTCAGTGCGACCAGAATGCATGATGGGATATATTGCTTTGGTTAGTGACCATCGTTGTATACTACTTTTCGTGATTCATTGTGGGATACTTTGAATGCACTATATAGGATGTAAATAATCCTCACTAAGGTTTTGGACAGCACTACAAAATGGCATCCCCACTATATAGTGCCCTATATAGTGAGTATGGAGCGATTTTTGGACATGGGTATAATGTTTAGAACTTCACATCTAATACTCTTGGCTTCCAACAGCCTAATTCCTGTTTTAAGAAGTCGTAGAATGATGTTGAATAGCGAATCAGAAGAAGAAATTCACATCTAATACAGTTTTTAGGTTTCAAGAGCATAAGTCCTACAAATCAGTGATTTCGTATAGTCATTTGAATAGCGAGCCACTAGTGGAAGTTCATATCTAATGCTTCTGGGTTCAAAGAATCATGTGCTAGCAAATCAAATGAAGGGTCACCAATGGAAGTTCACACCCAGTATGCATTTTCATTACATTACAGGCATGTAGCAGACGCTCTTATCCAGAGTGGCGTCCGACGTACCCAGAGCAACCTGGGGAGCAGTTGGGGGTTAGGTGCCTTGCTCAAGGGCACTTCAGCCAGTCCTGCTAGTCAAAGGAATTGAACCAGCAACCTTTTGGTCCTAAAGTTGATTCTCTAACTATTAGGTTATGGCTTTTAAGTTCAAAGAGCATAATTTGTTAGGGAGTCAAATAGGAAGCCACGAAGTTGTTCACATCTAGTACTCTTTTTCAGGTTCAAATTGCATAATTTGTCCATCGTGAGCCAGTAGTTGAAGTTTGTATCGAGTAATATGTTTAGGCTCAAAGAGCGTAATTTGTGTGTTAGAAAGTCGCCGATGTAAGTTCATGTCTACTCATTTTCAAGTTCAAAGAGCACAATTCGTGTACTAGCAAGTCAAAAAGTGAGTCAAATAACCCTACTTGCAGAAATTCATGTGTAGTATTCATTCACTGGTACAAAGAGCATGATTCTTGTGTTTGTGCTTTTCCAAAACAAAGTATGAAGACTTGTGTGGAACCCTTAAGCACCAAACCTCACTCACAGATGGTGCTAGAGGAGAGAAGGGGGGGGAGAAGAGTGAGCACACACCATGAAATGAAATCCTGAAAAATGTGTCTCTTGGCAACATTCCATGGTGCTGAGTGCTGCTGTCTCGCTCGCAGGTTTAAACGTGCTCCACCTTTGCACTTCTGTTTGGGAAAACCAGTGTGGCCTGGGGCAAGACAAACACCACACGTTACTATTACCATATTATGATAGAAGTGCTGTATTTCTCTCTGTGTCTAACTCTATCTGTCTGACCGTCTCACTACCTCTTCTGTCTGGCTTTAAATAAACCAGGTTTGGGAGTGAGCCAGTATACCGGGGCGTGTAGTTGTTGCCATCTCTAGCCTCCAGGTGCGCAAAAATATCTCTTCCCCCTCGCCTTTTTGTCTCTCTATACTCCTTTTATAATGAAAAGGTATAATGTTGTCAAGGGAAGACTCGACTACCAAGAAAGCTATAAATTACTGCAATTTTTTTTTTTTTTATTTTAAAGGAGGAGAGGAGATGGCGAGCACTCCACCCTGTGGTGGTATTCCACAGTGGAGATAGTCTTTCTGGGAAAGGGAGCCCAGTTTTCACTCTATATGAATAAGCAAGGCCTAGATATATCATCTAAACACACGGAGGACATTTCAGGAAGTCAAGATGGAGTTAATGCTGGGTCAGTCAACTGAAAAAAATTGAGCGAGGTTCTTGCGTGTTTATGGCATCTTGTCTAAGAGGCACACTGAGTAGCACCTTCACGGATTCAAAAATGACAGGAGGAAGGAGGAGTGGAAGAGAGAGAAGTTAACCTTCTTTGCCACTCCATCACCAAATGGTCAGGCGTGCTCGGGGGCCTTCTGCCCCTTTTCCTCCCTTCTTCCTCTCGTCACGGTAAATGGCAGTCTCTTCCCGCTCCCCCCCCACACACACATACACACACTCGTTTCCTGTGGAGTGAATGATAGTTTCAGCTGTCGACGAGTAGCCTGACGCGCCGGCATTTGTGCGGTTTGTCCACCTCCTCCCCAGGAAAAAACAAACGAAACCAAACACTTGGGACCTCAGCAAGTGCCGCTCAAATACCATCTTAAAGCAATCAGCAAGTTGTAATCCTAGCAGGCTGTGCGTTTCATTTCCTTTTGGGTTTTCTGTTTTGAAAATATCCAGAAAAGCCATTTATTCCTTTCATCATGTCCATATTCAAAGAATTCTCTTCCTGCTTTGAATTTACAAGAATCATTTAAGTTTAATTTGGTTCCTTTTTTTAATTTGATGTTGAATCTCGTGCTTGTATGAAGCGTTTACATTTGGAGAGGATGTTTGGTGTCTGCGTGCACATGAAGGATTCGGAGCCACTTTGCGTAAACCTTGCAGTGCAGTGAATGTACACAGGGCCTCACTGCATCTCAACAGCACAGAGCCACGCTGAGGCTCTCTCTCCTATAGACTCCCTTGAATCTCAGAATGCTCCTTCTGAGACTTGGAGGGTCAATCAAAGGTCAAGCAGAGAAGAGTGGAAGGATTAGTCGCCGCTGGGTTTATGGCATGTTTACGCTTCCATTGTGGTAACAGTGATTTGAACCAATGACTAGACTGTGCATTTTTGTTTTGATAAAGGTAATAAATTGTAGCTTTTTAACAGTTGCAATCTGTTTATTGTATGTGTGGTAGGCCAACAAGCTTTAAAGCGCAAGTCAGTGTTTCCTAAACATCCCAGAACATCCACGTTTTTGTTCTCGACTCACTTCCAACACTCCTGTACAAGGTATTCAGGGCATAATTTTGTCGATGCTAGTTTAAACTGAGTTTCCTGAAGGAAGAACAGTAGAATTGTGAAATAGTAATGAGATGTGTGCTTTGACGCAAGTTTTGCTCCTTTTCCTAATTTGATTATTGCACCGTTCAAATCTGAATTTCCGACCTCTGACGAGAGGGGGAAAAATGAAACAAAAATGAACGCAACTCCGCTTGGTATTACTACACTGAAAGTCAGGAAGGGGTGTTCATCCCTGTTTTAACATGACGTTAGATCAACATGGCTGCTCACAGTCAGCAATCGGTAAGGTGCCACTTATCAGATCTCAACCTTGGGGTTGAGTCTCCTAAGAAGCAGGGTTTTTAAAAAAAAAACATTATTTAGAAGTATTTACTAGTGCGTGAAAGCACTCCACACCCCAATACCTGCAAGCAGCAGTGCTTGTGTAAAACAGACTGCAATGATTGAGTTAAATTTGATTTAAGGTCGGTGTTCATCTTTGAATTTAAAGTTAGTTACCTAGCGGACATTAGTTGGTTAAAACTGTAATACTAACAATACACTTTGTTGCTTTGAGAACTTCATATTTGACAATACAATTTAATTGTTTAATGGCTGCACTATTAATTGATTTTTATGGGGAACACCCCCCCCCCCCCCCCGCATTCATATTTATAAAAGAAAAAAGTAAAACAATGAATGTAAAACAAAAAATACAGAGGGGGGGAAATGAGGAAACGAAAAAAATATATAAATTTTTTTTTTTTTTCCAGCTGCTTCCAGTGAGTTTATAATTATTTAAAGAAATCGCACCAAAAAGTCCATTATATTTATTGTAATTTATCATGTCAATATTATATTGTCACAACATTGCCCAGCCCTGTGTTTTTAAAGCAAGCACTTAACACTAACATCCACTTGCAAACTTGTTGCTAGTTCAGGAGCCGTGCTTTCATAGAGGCGTCCATGTTTTTCCCCTACTTTGTAATTCAAAATGTGTGGCGGTTGAAAACCGTATGATTCCAAGCTCTGTCTTTCAAGTGAAGTTGAATGCAGCATGAATATCTTTGGAGCAACAGGTCGTAGCTTATTAAAGGCTGATTGGCCCCTGGACATAAAATATTAATAAATAAGGTATTTGGAAGGAAAGCACTTAATTAGTTGAAGGTTGCCGTGCAGCATGGTGAACTGATGCCTGTTTTGGCAGTGATGTGTGGAACGTTTTGTGTGTGGCTCATCCATATTTGTGCATAGCGACCTGCTTACATTCCTTTCCACTATTCTCCCTTTATTTGGAGTTATCCTTTCTCTCTCTCTCTAATACACACACTCGCTCAACCTCTGTGGAGATGGGGACGGGTGGAGACTGGGGGAACAATAGGTGTGATTCAGCGGGACAGGCTGATCTCACCCCCACTCCCCTTTTCACTCTGGTGTGTGTGCTGGTGCGTGCTCGGGTTGTGATTGTTTGTAGAACTACAGCCATTGTGAACAAATGTCATTAGCATCTATGGCTTGATGGAGGACCACGTGAGAGCGGTGTGTGAGCGGGGGCTGGGCGAGCACTCTTCCCCCATTTGCTTATTGCCTCACGATGAGAAGAGACCTGTAGAGATGATTAGATTTGCTAATGAAATTCATATGCTTTGATTCTTCTTTCATGACCTGCTATTGAGGATGGTGAAAAAAAAAAAATCTGATTCAAAATTTGTTTCATCAGTCTTTTATATGCAGTCAGAACTATAACCCATCAATGCAGGTTTAATTCTGTTTAATGGAACCGAATCATTTTGGCTCAAACATGTTTCGAATCAGTAGTGAATTGAACGCTTTGTATCGTATCCTCTAAGAGGGCGATTCACACCCTTAAGCCAGTATCTCACTGGGCTGCGACAGCTTGCGACAAATTGCGAACGTCATTCGCGAGAGAGTTTCAAAAGT
>JAPFFA010000002.1:8919174-8929786 GCA_026153275.1 Sciades herzbergii | reverse complement strand
CCGCCTTTCGCCCGTAGTCAGCTGGGATAGGCTCCAGCTTGCCTGCGACCCTGTAGAACAGGATAAAGCGGCTACAGCTAATGAGATGAGTTAATGAATTTGAGGCCATGTGGCCTTAAATTCTCTATTTTTTTTTTCCTGCTTCACCATGACCCAATTCAAGATGCATCACATGGTGGGCTTTCCCTGTATGCGCAAGGCATTGTGGGATACAAATTTGAAACAGAAGAGAAAAATGGAGGATGTGAGTGTGCGAATGAAACGTGAAAGACTGACTATAGTAACGGAAAGCGAGGAAAAGACATTGTTGTGAAGGAAAAGAAACGCAGGCCCAAACTAATAAATGTCAGTGGTCAGCGAGCACCTCCGTGTGATCAGCTGTTCATTTAGCGACAGAATGATGGAACTGTCAGTGCACGCTCATAGGTCAACCTGCTCATGCGCACACGGACTTCCTCTGTCTGCTTGACTGCATGAAGCGAGCGATCTCATGCACATTATTTGCTCGGGAATGCCCTCAAATTAAATAACTTCCCAGCCACAGAATGGCCTGATGTGTTGTCTGATAAATTTCACTGATTTTATGAAATTGAAAAGCAGGCTCGCTTTAAAAAAAAATGACCTGCTTATCTTCCATTTGTTTGATGCGTGGCACAGTATGGTGTCAGTGTTTTGTGGTGAAAAACAGTTAGGGTTGCATCTGGCTTCAGTTGTAGTTTCTGCCTCGTGTCTCACTTCTTCCCAGCGGGTTTTTTTTTTTTTTTGCTGGTTTTTCCCCTTTTCCTCCCCTTCCCCCTCGTACAAGTCCTCCACAAAACAATCTTCTGTAAAATGCTTGCTGTACAATTTGGAGTAAAGTTTTCTCGCTTTACTTGATGAAGCCACTCGGCCAAACGTCTTGGATCCAGGACGGAATGAGGAAGGCGTGCAGAATCCTACGTCGCTCAGCGCCAACCTCGTTTTTGTCTCCTAATACATCCATGTATCTGGCTGCACCCAGAGAAATGGCCCGATGGACTGAGGTTACAACTTTTAGCTTTTTTTTTTTTTTTCTTTTAAAAAGTCTGCTTAATTTTTGTCTTGACCATCTTGTATTAATGTATAATGAGGCCATTTCATAACTCTGTAACTTCAAAATTTCCTGGTTAACCACTTTAAGGACTTTTTTTCTTTTTTTCTTTTGTAATTGTGGTCTGTAATATCTTTTTGGGTATTAAATTTTCCAAAGTTACCACTTTTTTTTTTTTTTTTTTTTTTTGCGCCGCTTGCCAAGGGGGTTAATTTGTCTGCTCTTGGGCTCATTTTCTAATTTCTTTTATTATAATTACTGCTCATACATTTCAGTAAGGACTTTTCTCTTTGAGGCAGAGGAACGTTTATATACGTTTAGGAAACTCTCTTAAGTTCTGTAGCAAGTAATCTTTATTGGAAGTGTGATCATATTAGTGTGCCTAAAACTTGGTGTGTCTCAAAGTTAAAAGCAAGTCTACTGGTGGTCTACCAGTAGCAGAAGGAAATCACAAAAGTGAAATTGGAAGATAAGAACAGCTCTTGATGTGCACTGAATCACCAGCCATGACTCACTCTTCTTTTTCTGGCATTTATTATTCACTGCATCATCTGTTTTTAGGACACATTTGTTCCTTTCTACTACAAGTCTTAAAATTCACTCTTAGATTTCGTGTGTGTGAGGTTGTGTGGTCCAACGCCTATGGTCACTGTAAATAAGGAAGAATGGTGGCGCTTTATTCTCTGCAGTAGCTTCCTGAGCACAAATGCTACAGAATCAGGTTGTGTTGAGAAATAAACTGAAGTTTATTTTTATTTTTTGGCATGACCTGTAATTCAGTGTAAGGGACAACTCTGAAATGTCCCTGAAAATTGCACCATTTCACTGTTTATAGTATTAAAAGCCACAATATTGAACGAACAACAAAGAACCCACACAGTTTTATTAAAGTCGCATATAAAATAGTCAGTCAGACATTAGTCATGTTTTCCACTGGGTAGAGTTGGAGCGAGAACGGCTCTCATTTTAATCAGGAACATTTACGGCGGCTGCTGCTCTGTTTAGACCGATCAGAAGCCTGGCTTGACGGTGGTGCTGCATTATAGCGACTTGGCGTGCCTGTGTTTCTCATTGAGGTGTTCCCCAGCTGGGAGGCATTAGGCCTCTTCCTCCTCTCTCGCTCAGCCCCACACCATACACACTTTACCATCTGGAGAGTGTTTCAGCCTGCCACAGTCCATCTCTCTCTCTCTCACACACGTACAGAGAAATGCTCGACTTCTCTCTCGCACACACTCCTTGATGTTGACGCACGTATTTATGCACAACTGCAGCATATACCATAATGGATGTGTGCAGATGTTTTCATCTCTTGCAACCACAACCATGTGTACATCCAACTTTGAAGACATTTGAGTTCAGGGGCAGTCGGCTTTTATGAACAAACCCCCACCCCCTTTCTCCCAGTTTCCTCCCTTTTTTTTTTTTTTTTCCCCTTCTGGTTTTAACAAGAGTCCAGCTTCATTGTCCAATTACATTAAGCATATGTTGAGAGGAAGTTAGGCAGACCATGTGTGCGTGTGTTTGTGTAGTAGACCACATCTGGGAGCCTGCAGCTGGAACAGCTATAACTCCCATTTAAACAGAACCCTCCAAATCACCCTTTATCCTTCTCCCTAATAAGAACTCGGTAATGTGAACAGAAAGTCATAAACTCTCTTTCGGTCTGCAGATCTGATCGTTGGCTAGTAGAACAATTAAGACGTTATACACTCGCCGGCCACTTTTTAATAAATAACTCTAGCCCTGCTCAATAATGCAATTATTCAGTCAGTTATGTGGCATGTGCACTGGTTTGAGCTGACAGGAAGTCCACAGTAACTAATTTTTTACAAACGTGGTGATCAGAAAAGCATCCCACATCAACCCTTGAGGCAGAAGACCAGGTTCTGCCATGTTTTGTGTACTTTGGGATGCTTTTAAGCTCACTAGTGGTTGTTTTGAGTTGAAGTTGCCTTCTGATCAGCTCAGACCATCATCAAGAAGGTGTTTCGCTCTCAAAACTGCCACTCACTGGATGTGTGTGTGGGGGGGGTATTATTATTATTATTATTATTATTATTATTATTATTATTATTATTATTATTTGCAGGATTCTATGTAAACTCTAGAGACTGTTGTGCGTGAAAATACCGACAGATCAGCCGTTTTTGAAATGAGCAAACCAGTTTGTCTGGCACAACCAAACCATGTCATGGTCAAAGTCACTGAAAGTGGTGCCCCCCCTCCATTTTGATGTTTGATATGAACGTTACCTGAAGCTCCTGACCTGCTTGCGTTGTGCTGGTGCCACATGATTTTGTTGATTTGGATAATTGCATGAATGCGCAGGAATACAGGTGTTCCCATTAAAGTGGCCAATGGGTGTATGTGCTGTAACGATATCTGAAATAAATGCTTCCTTGGATTTGAATATGGTTCTGTGTCTGTGGAAATCGTTTTTCGCTGTAGTGTAGTTTACACATGCGATGTTGGACCGACTGTAAAGTCTACTGCCAAATATCATCCTGTTAAACATATTTGGGTTGTTCCTGTCCATTTGTCATGTTATCATTTGCGGTATCTCTGCTGCTGACTTCTAGTAATGTGAAAACAACCGTCCTGGAAACCCTGATGAAACCCTTGTTAAATCTCTTCCTTTCAAGTCGAGATTTAAAATTGTTCTGGATTTGGTCATGGTTTTGAAACCTTGAATATAAATGACGCACACAAGGATATGCAAAGGTGGTTTTTTTTTTTCCTTTTGGGTTTTTTTTTTTTTCCTTTTGTCTCGGTGTCTGTGAACGTCTTAAATTGTGCACGGAGATTAAAGTTGCAAATAATAAGCTGTGACCAAGAAGAAATAAATGGCTTTCTTAACACACAGGTACGAGAGAGCTTGTGGGTGATTATAATGGATGCAGTGGTGCCTTCAGACAAAGGCAACTACACCTGCCTGGTGGAAAATAAGTACGGCAGCATCAACCATACCTATCAGCTGGACGTCGTTGGTGAGCTTGCTTGCATGCTTTCTGTTCCTTTTTTTTTTTGGGGGGGGTTACATAATTAATCCTGCAGCAAGTAAGTACTCACAATGTGTTTGTAATTATGCTCTTGTTGTACTGGACTTGTTTTTAATCTTGTTAAATCCTGTGCACAGCTTTAAATCCTTGAGCCACTTGTCTATTTAAAGCTGCAGCGAAATTATAAAGCGGTTCCAAAGAAATGGTTGAGAATGTACACATTATATTAACTGGCTTTAATCAAATGCAAATGTGGATAATTTTATGTTGGCTCAATACCATTAATGGGGAAGACTGTTGTAGTGAAGTAAATGGATGTAATGGTGCAAACGCCATGTAGGTGTCAAGAACAGGCACTTCTTTATTGATGAGGCACTGGAAAGTGTTTATTAAGCCGACTGTGTGTGTGAAAGCTGGAAATGCGGTCGCACGATGAAGTCCGAGCATTTGGAATAAATTAGTACGAAGCTACAGATATTTTAGACACGCAGCAAGCGGTTAATAAATCAAAGCCACAGCCCAGTGTAGACTTGTGTTCAAGTGGGATCACGAATAAAACCTCGCATACAGATACAGACACGCATGCAAACATTCGAAATCCCTCGCACACTCCTTCCCTTATAATTCGGTGACATTTCTATAAGCACCCGGGTTGTGCTTCGAGACTAATCCGCGGCGCCACCGTGCTCAGCGAGAGTGAAAACAGGCGCCCTTATCCCATGCTGGCACGAAGTTGCTCCAGACGCAGCGCTTCATTAGCTGCCCCTCCTTCAGCACAAGCTGTGCTCTACAACTTTTTGTTCGGCTCCCTACAGTTACAGTCTGGACATTTTTGCATGATGGCGTCCCGGTAGACTATGTAGATTATCATCGTAGGATAAGCAATTAGTGTAATGTATGGCTAAACATAGCAGGGAATTTAATTAGCGAAGTATTCTTCGTGGTCGTTTCCTCCTACGCTCCCACAGCCCAGCTTTAACCACCGAGTCACAAAAGTTCTCAAGTTGCCCGAGAAGTATTATGTGTATCATGTTGTAGGGAGGAAGCAGATTCACAGCCTTACTAATGAGTTCAGCGTCTCAGTTTTTCTCTTTTTTTTTCGTGTGCACGTTTCAGAGCGTTCACCTCACAGGCCTATTCTCCAAGCCGGCCTGCCTGCTAATCGTACAGCAGTGGTGGGTAGCGATGTGGAGTTCGAGTGCAAAGTCTTTAGTGACCCACAGCCACACATCCAATGGCTCAAACACATTGAGGTCAATGGCAGCAAAGTGGGAGAAGATGGTCTGCCCTACGTCAAAGTTTTAAAGGTAACCATCAGCCATGTTGTACACTTCAGCAGTAAGGTTCTTCATAACCTGGTCCTCATGTCTAATATTAGAAGAAAGTGTAACAGCATGCTTTTAGATAAAAATGCAAAGTATAATTATTTATTTATTTTTATTTTTTTTAAAATCAGCATTTATCTTAAGTAATGCCTTCAGTAACCAGTCATGAATATCTTTACTACTCAGCAAGCTACTGTCACTTGTTTTGGTTTTGAGCTGTTGCTTTCCATTGCCACTTTTTGCCAAGTAACCTTGTGAGGTGAAAATTCCCCCCATAAGCCATGTCCTTGGCAAACAGTCATTCACTTTGCCAGTGGAAATGGCCCTTGCATCCTCCTTTTAGTCACCATGGCAACTTGTGGTGTGTCAGCTGTACTGTGTCCTTAGGCAACCTCACTTTGACCTCTGACATCTCTTTGACCTCCGCAGCACTCTGGGGTCAACAGCTCGGACACACAGGTTCTGACGCTGTACAACGTGACGGAGGAGGAGAGTGGGGAGTATATTTGTAAAGTGTCCAATTATATAGGCCAAGCCAACCAGTCAGCATGGCTCACCGTCACTAAACACACCTCCACAGGTAACGCACCACTTACAGGAGCCCCGGGGAGATAAAAAGCAGAAATACAGATGGATAAACAAAGAAAGAAGCGAACAGGCAGTTAGAAAACAACCCTAAGACATCTCTCTCTTTCTCTCTCTCTCCTCTCTCTCCTCCTCCTCCTTCCCCCCCTCCTTGGTGCCCTGGACTATTGTTGACGCCATGGAAAAACCCAGCAGAGCCAACTGGAAGTGATTGAGCCTTCACGTTGGACTCATTCCTTTTCTCCTCTCTACCTCACGATTACCCTGTGCCCTCCTAATAAGGGTACATTTCTTACTCTGTCAAATTAGTTTCGCTTGCCTGGCCTTCAAAGCCTTTACCAGTGAGCTGAGAGACCAGGCATGTTTTCGCCTTTATCAGGCATGTGGGTTTTTTTTTTTGTTCATTTTTTTTTTCCTTTTCTCAGCAGCTTAACTGACTTGTCTGAGTCTTTTCATGCTTTTCTTTCTCGTCTCCTTTATCTGTCTGGAGGTGTGTAGGGGATCATTTTTAATCCCACTCCTGCCTGAATTCTGAACAATGTTACTTGCTTCCCAGAGGAATTATGACCAATCCCATAGGAAATTTGACCAGTCCTGCCCAATCCATAGGAATTCCGACAAATCGTGCCTTTTCCTGAATGAATCTTGCCCGATCCCATAGGAGTTCTGACTGTCCTGCCTTTTCCTGAACAAATTCTGCCCGGTCCTGCCCAATCCCATAGGAATTCTGACCAATCCTACCCACTCCTCCAGGAGTTCTGTCCAATCCTGCCCATCCAATCAAAACTCTGACCCATCTTGCATTCCCTTAGGAGGTTCTGGTGGTTTCTGAAGGAATTCTAGACCAATGGCTCTCACTCATACAAAATCTGCCTAATCCTTCTCAATCCCATAGGAATTCTGACCAGACATCCATGCTCCAAATGGAATTCGGACCAATCCTGGCCATACTCCTACAAAAATATTGGCCAATCTCAGTCACTCATTGAACCCCTCCCCTTCTTTGCTCACGGCATTTTTCAGTTGGTTCTATTTTCCAAAATATAAACAGTTAAGTCATTTTTAAACTGAAGCAAGGTTAACCAGGATAAAGTATTAAGGATCAGTGAGTGAACACTGTAAAACATCCAGTATGCTCTTGTTAACGAACGTGGTCTCTCTTTGGTCCAGTGTGATTTTTGTATCCACATTTGCTAGCATGACAGTAAAACAGCTCCTGCTACCTTTTTTTTGTTAGCTCCCACAGGATCCCAGTTCTGATGCACACCTCTATATCTTTGCTTCATGTCTCTTTTTCAGTTTTTTTTTCTATTTTATCTTTCTCCTCTTTCCTTTTCTCTTCGGTTTTATTTTGCCACTACCGGTCTTGTTTTCATTAGTCCAGCTCTTTGTGAGTTCCTTCTCTGCTGGGTAGAGTTCCATGTGGCCCATCTCGTGCATGTAGAGATGGACTGTAGGATGGTGAGGTTGGTGAATGGCCACCCTCCTCCTCCAATTGATTCCTCATCCCCAGGTGTGGGTTTCCTTGGCAGGTGGAGCGCTCTTCTACTAACCAAAGATCTAATCATCAGTTTATCAGCAGGGTCATCGCTGGAGCTGCAAGAACAACCGTTGATTCTTCTCTAAATAATGGTTGATAGCCATGCGGACCTTTTTATCTTCCATGATCAATCCATCTTTTTCCTTCTGGGTGCTTAAACCTCTTATGTTCTCCTATGTCATAAATCTCTCTCTCTCTCCATCTGTCTCCTCTGGGTTTATTTCCGGTGCTCTCCTGCCTCATCCTGTGATTCTTGTCTCTAGACGGCAGGCGTCAACACCACGGATAAGGAGATGGAGGTGCTGCAGCTCAAGAATGTGTCTTTAGAGGACGCTGGGGTGTACACGTGCTTGGCTGGCAACTCTATCGGCCATTCCCATCACTCTGCATGGTTGACTGTCTATGAAGGTATCTACGGTTCTTTTGGTGCCTTGTTTTTCGGTTTTTCCCTCTCGCACAAAGGGTCACGTTCAGCCGCGCCACTCCGATCGCACCGTAACGGCCTGTAATTAAATACGCATTCAGGATTTGTTGCAATTGGCAGGCTACAACCACAAGCCATCATTGGTGGTGTAAACAGAATCTGCTAAAGACACAATGCAGTAAATTACTGTGATTTGTTTGCATCCGGTCTAGTGCTATTCTGGAACATTCTGATTACTGTATGGCTGTAATTATGAAATTTTGTGTAGATGCAGGGTTGGTTTTACCATGTGGTCAACCAAAAGTAAACTGATTTTTGATTTTATTTGGCTAAATCCACAACTTTTAGTCAATATCCCTAGTGGTCGCTGTGGCTGAAAAGATTCTGTCCTGCGTGGAAGCTACTTCCTCTGTGTGGTTCATCTACTCCTTCATGATGTATGGAAGGAAGGTGAACCACCTCTTTTCTTTTCTTTTCCCTCTTGTTTAAAATGGAAGGAGAGAGCCAAGTCAAACACCTCACAATCAACAAATTGTGTAGAATGCTGTTCCTAATTACCTCCACTTACGAGGCTTGTTTTAATCTTTTACTGAATACTATAATTGAAGCATCTAGTTTACAGCAAGTTGTTTTAGCTGTTTAATCAACATATTTAAGGGAAATTATAGACATGTGGGCTTGAAGTACTGATTTGACATGGCTGCGGGCGTTTTTTTTTTTTTCTTTTTTAACTCTTGCTTTTCTTTACTTCGCTAATTAATATATCTGTTTCATATTAACATCGGTGTTGGGCGAAAAAATTGACAAGGCTTCCAAAGAGTGCACTTTTGCCGAGCTCATTTCTTCTAATGAAATGAATTCCTGGCATGCTCTTTGGGTTTGCTTTGATAAACCAAGTCCCTCCAGGGTTTGGAGTGGATTTTGGTTTATCAAGTTGCTTGTCAATCAGAGCGTTAACACTGGCCTCTTGGAAAGTGCGTGTATGGTGGTGTTCAGCATGAACCGTGCTTTTGCATACGTCTCTCGTCACTGTTCTTTTGGACAAGCTTTCCTTAGATTTAGAAAAGTGTATACAGACGAGGTACATCCAGAAAACCTTCAAGTCGCTATTCGACAAGTCATTTAATGTATTTTGTTCAAAAAAATATTATTCCAGATACATTTCTACAACACATCTATGAATCTTTTTTTTTTTATTGTTCGTTGTACCCGCCCCGACCCCCGGTACATGCATCCAACTCGAGAGAAAATTGCTTCCTTAGATTAAGAAACTGCTTTATCATTCAGATTTATCTTGTAACATTACCCCATGACCTAGCTCTCCAATTATGCACTGTTGACATGTACCATCTGGGCTAGAACAGAGCCACTCAGCCAACACATGCAAACGAACGCAGTTTATTTTACGAGAGCCTGCTCACTTTTTAAATCAAACTGCCATCTTCAGCGAAGTCGTGCACTGCCTGTGTCGCAGCTTGCGAGTCTTATGTGACTGATAATACAGGACATTTTAGTAGGTGAAGGCTGCCAAATGTCACAAGCAGTAGTTTCATTCTGTCTCCCAGCACATAAGCAGAAGAATGCAGTCTGAAACCTGATGCTTGAAAGACGTGATTATGGCACTACAATAGGAGTTTGTGCTCTGTGCCATGTGTCAGTGTTTGCTCTACATTTGTTTGTGTGTGTTTTTTGGGTGGGCATGTGTGAAGGCATGATTGGTGCGTGCTAAATTGTGATTAGGATATGTTTTAAGGATAAAGCGCATGTCATCTTCCCTGCTCCCCCATCATCCATAAAACCCATCTCACCTTTTTTGTGCCACCTGTGCATGACGCGTCTCTCCTGAGCAGCCTTGCCCCCAACCCCGCTGCCCAACCAGACCTACCTGGAGGTGCTGATCTACTGCGTAGGATTCTTTCTCATCTGCGTAATGATCGTGATCGCTGTGCTGGTCAAGATGCACAGCTCAGCCAAGAAGAGCGACTTTAACAGCCAGATGGCAGTGCACAAGTTGGCCAAGAGCATCCCACTGCGCAGACAGGTAACAGAAAGTAGATAGGGGGTTTGATCTACTTTACACATACTCAATATACTTAATTATATTACAAATGTTATGCAACACGTGTGTGTGTGTGTGTGTCCCATGAAACCTCTTTTTTTTTTTTTTTTAATGAAAAATAGATTTCTGAATTATAATATAATAATATAATAATGGCACATGAAATGTGTTATTCCTCTTATACTACAATCTGCCAATGTTACAATATTTTATTTATTAATGAACCTGCGTTTGCAAAACTGATTGACTGTGACAAAGTGCTGACTGTGGAGACTTCTTCCATAAATCTTAAATAAACATCTCACAGAAATCCTCAATACATCAGTGTCATTGAATTACAACAGGAACTACTGTCAGAGCTGCTGTTGTAGAACGTTAATCAACACCTTTTGACTAATCAGATTTAAGAATTTAAAAAGCTGTGCTGTAAATGTCTGTATATGTCTGTTTAAATATATAGCTGCTATTTAGAGAACGTATTTGTGCTATTTCATCAAAAAGAGCGATGTGTTTTATACCGATATGTTGATCATGGTAATATTTCTCAGTCATCAGCTGTCAGGTTATAGTCCTATGAAAATCCATGACCTTGAGTTTGACATTTCAAA
>JAPFFA010000002.1:8901658-8913498 GCA_026153275.1 Sciades herzbergii | reverse complement strand
GCAGAGTTTTTATTTCGTCCTCAGTAAGACGCTCCACCATTTTGTTTTTCTCTACTTGCGGTATATGATGGCTTAGTACTAGAGTAGCAAATCAGAACGCGTGATCGTTCATATCCAGCGAATGTGGATAGAATAATACACGGTTGCGGAAAGAGAGTTGATCTTTGAGTGGTGAACATATTCATGAGTGAGCAAAGCGAACGCATGAAAATATTTTCAACACGAGAAGATAGACTTCATATCTTTGCACCACCGTGTAATGTTCTTTATATTATATAGACACGTCTACCAAAAAAACCCCTAAAAATACGCAAGTTAATCAAAAGAATTTTGGACCGGTTTGTCATTTTGACAACACGCATCTAGTCAGTGTGAAAACACTGGAAGTGATGTAATCAGAGTGAAATATGAAAAATGTGAATTTTTTCAACACAAGAAGATAAACTTCATATCTTCAAGCCAACGTTTTTTATTATTATTATTATATAGACACATTCACAAAGTACCCAAATTTATCAAACCAATTCATTGATTTCCTCACAAGTGACATTTAGAGATTTGTCAGTTTTGGTTTTCCATTTCCCGGATGTAGCTTGTATGAAAAATACGAGTGGCATATTTCCCAGTAAAATACTTTGTCCATGTAATACATAATCAGCTGTTTCAGTAAGCCTGTGTGTACTATAGCTTCAGATTCCATTTCTTGGCTGACGAGTGGAACCCGAAGTGGGCTCCCACACAGTTTGGCATGCTGTGTGTTTTGAGATGCTTTTCTGCCCACCATGGTTGTAGAGTGGTTGCTTGAGTTATTAGCCTTCCTTTCTGCTTAAACCAGTCTGTCCATTAGCTTCCCAATCTCCTTCATGAACTACTACTCCTTAGATGTTTCGGTTTTTGTTTTTACCTTGTCCACGACGGCGTGATCAGGGCAAGGTATTGTAATCAGTGTGGTTTGTTTGTGTGTCCGTTAACAATCTAGCATCTAGATGGTTGCACCAATTTGACTTCAGATTTTCAGGGTAGGTGGGCAGTGGTCTGTAGATTACCTGATTAAATTTTGGGAGTAATCGGGTCAAGGTCACTGGAAAGGTCAACCTTTCGGTCAAAATAACATTTTCCATTATAACTCAAACGGTTGCCAATAGACAGATGTTTACTATTATGAGCCTGTAGCAGCTCCCATATGGCCTTTCATTTGGCACCATGATCTTTGACCTTGAAAGGCCAAACTCAAGGTCACGGGTTTTCAGAGGGCTGTAACTTGAAAACGGTTGATGGTAGACAGATATTTTACCATTATCAACTTATAGGAAGTGCCATATGGGCTTTCATTTGGCACCATGATCTGTGACCTTGTAAGGTCAAACTGAAGGTCATGGGTTTTTAAAGGTCTATAACTTTAAAATGGTTAATGATAACCAGATATTTACCATTATCAACATATAAGAAGTCCCATATGGGCTTTCAGTTGCTGCCATGACCTTTTGACCTTGAATGACTTTGAAATGTCAGACTCAAGGTTATGGATTTTCATAGGACTATAACCTGACAGCTGATTGAGAAATATTACCATGATCAACATATCGGTATAAAAAGTGCTGCCGGGCGAGGTTTGTTTTGACTACCAAACCCGCGCCCCCATACTTTTAGTCTAAATTTTAGAGTCTAAAATTGAAACGGGAGAAAATTGCGTTTAATGATTTTCATTCCTGCTGTTGTGTAGGAGTATCCCAGATATTTTGATAGCTGGTATCTAGTTACAGACCAAACTGGTCCAGGCTTATGTTTGTTTTTTTTCCTGCATTTTGGCTATCCAGGGACTTGTGGAAAGTGACATGTTCCCTGTGCGAGGAAATCACATGGCACTAGCAAGATTTTAGACATCTTTAGGATGATGTTAATCCTGGTTTGTTAAACTGCCTCTTCACCCAACATGTTTTCAGGAAGATGGCCAAGGCAAGCTTAGAAAGTAAATAAAAACGCTTCCATGTTTTGAGGAAAGAGATTTGTGGTGGCTTAAAGTTGAGGTGTTAATTTATTTTTATAGGCAGAAAGCACTTTTTTGACTGTGTGCCAGAATTCAGTCTCAAGATTGAAACACATGATGGATTTTCCCAGATAATCGCTCATGTTACTGTCGAGACATTTGCTATTTTCTCTTGTAGAAAAATAGCTTACTTATAGCACTGGTTCTCAAGTCCTAATACTCTGGATATGCTTCAAATCCATTACAAATTTTTACTTCTCTTGACTTTGTAATCAGCTGATGAGTTGAATCAGAATGCGGAAATAAACTTTTTTAATATCATTATTGATCCATGCTCGAAGAAACGACTGGCTTTTGCTCACTGCAGGGCCGTTTGCCAGTAAAGTGGATGGCTCCAGAAGCGCTGTTTGACCGAATCTACACCCACCAGAGTGATGTGTAAGTCAAACACCACTTCTGAGTTTTGTTGCTATTCAGTATGCACCGCTTATCTAGCAGAATAATGGTGAAAATGATGTACCGTCTCCTTTTCTCTGCTCTAGGTGGTCTTTTGGGGTGCTGCTCTGGGAGATCTTTACTCTGGGCGGTTCTCCATATCCCGGTGTCCCTGTCGAGGAGCTGTTCAAACTGCTGAAGGAGGGCCACCGCATGGACCGCCCCTCCACATGCACCCACGAGCTGTGAGAGTTTTATATTTATAATGACTGAAATGTGTTGAAGTATTGCTTTGGAGATTTGTGTGTTTTGACTCCCTCTCCATTTCTGTCATTCTCTCTTCAGATACATGATGATGAGGGACTGCTGGCATGCTGCGCCGTCTCAGAGACCTACCTTCAAGCAGCTCGTGGAAGACCTGGATCGCACTCTCTCGATGACGTCGAATCAGGTGAGACTTCACTGCTGTACCATCGCCTGTTCGTTTTGTCGTTTAAAATCTTAAATTGTATTAAAAGTGAGAGTTGAGTGTTGAATTATTGATACATCCACATGTAGCCTTCCCCCATCGAACAAATGAAAGGAGAAAGAAATGACAGCAGTTCTAGTCCCTTTCCCACCCTGACTGCAGCCACACATCAAACAGACAGGCAAATAAGAAAGCAGGCTGATAAAATGTGGTCTTGGGTGATGCTTTTCTGCTCACCACGGTTGTAAAGAGTGGTTTATTTGGGTTACCTTCAGCTCCTTTCAGCTTTAACAGTTTTCTTTAAAAAAAACAAAACATACTTTGATTTTTTTTTTTTTTTTTTGATTGGACCATTTCTGCTCTTTCTGTCCAGGAATATCTGGACCTGTCAATCAGTCTGGACCAGTACTCTCCCAGTTTTCCAGACACCCGCAGCTCCACCTGTTCCTCCGGTGAGGACTCTGTGTTTTCCCACGAGCCCAGCGCTGACGAACCCTGCTTGCCAAAATTCCCCCCAAATCCTAACCGTGTAGTGGCCTTCAAAAAACGCTGAGCACTCTTCACTTCTTCTAAGCTGGACTTCACTCGTGGACTGTAGAAGATAACGCTGAAAGACAATGCGCACTACACAGTGGATGAGGATGGTTTAGGACGTGGCTCATTTTTAAGACTTACTTCAAAGCATTAACTAATCATTCACAGACCCACTCTATAGGGCACTTGGGACAAATCGGAGCATCAACATGGATAGACTCTGTTTTTGTTTGTTTGTTTTTTTTTTTTCTTGTTAGTGGGTCCATGTCCGTCATCTGGAATTAAAAAAAAAAAAATTTGGAATTGGGGCGTAAATGTTGAATGTTACACGCATCGGATATTTCATTTCAAATGAACAAGGATATTTGTTCACCACCCTCACACACCTGGAGACACAATTCCTTCAGAAAGCGTCCTTCATTTACAGGACAGTCAAAAAGTATTCTAACACATGGATTGTTACAGTAGTAAAGTCATTTGGTTCAAATGACTTCCTTGTAAATACAGTTAGAAATTTATAAATATGAATATATATATTTACATATACTTTTATCTTTATTGCATTAATTGATTTTGTGGCTTTTTTTGTATCTGGATGTCCAGTGGTTCATTTAGGGGCATTTCTGGAAAGGGACAAAGCATTTGTCTGTATTAAAAAAAATGCTAATATTCTATGAATTGATAGCAGGCCAGTTTTTTTAAAAACGTTTTTTTTTTTTCCTTTCTTGTTGTGTACTCTTAATGGTGGTAAGCTAATGTAGCTCGGGGCTGCTAGCTTCTCAGTGGCATTCACTACATCCTCAAGACTACAATTACGCAGCTTAAGTAGGCTATTTTAGTAGAAAACATTCCCATGTGTTAACAGTTACTTCTGTATTAAAAGTAGCCTCAGAATGGTACTACTTTTTTTTATAAATGGTCTTGAGGTTTATTTAAAAGAACAACAAAAAAAAAAAACCACACATCCTATCCACCCCAAAAATTTGCGACTTAAGATGTGCCTTGGGAACTGTAACATGTTTCGACTTCCGTGTAATGGATTGACTGTGTGTAAAAGCAAAAGCCGCCATTCCCGTCTTGAAGGGGAAGGAATCGCGGATCACTTATGTCACTGTAAAAGCATTATGTTAAATAAAAAGCTATTGAAAAATGAATCAGAGCCTTCAAAGTTTGGAACGAACTTCATAAACATCCTCATAAATATCAGTTACCAGGGTGAGTTTACAACAGTAAATTATATTAGGGACACTAAAGCGGCCGCTTCGATCCTCTGATTGATGGATCTGCGTATGAATAGCACAGTTATTCACCATGCTATAAAAGATATTAACGGCTAGCGATGATGTTGGCCAAGAAACGGCTTGCGTTAATGTACATAGCTAATCGGTAAGCTAATGTAGCTTAGGCACTCGCTACATTCTTATGATGTAAGCTATGTAGCGAGGTTATTTTAGTAGAAATTGCTTCACTGTATAGGAGCTGCTTCTGTATTCAAGTAGCCTTGGAATGGTCTTGAGGATTACATTTAAAAAAAAAAAAAAAAAAAGGCAAAATAGACCCTTTAAAATTTGGAACAAACTTCATAAACAACGGCATGAATATCCGTTACTGGGGTGAGTTTACGACAGTAAATTACATTAGGGACACTTAAGCGGCCGCTTCAATCCTGTCTTTGTTTAATCTGCCACGCTGATTAAATATGTTAATGTAAAAGTCACTTCTTGGCCGGAATCATTGCTAGCCGTTAACATCTTATTTATAGCACGTTGGATAACTGTGCTGCTGTTCTTCTGCAGATCCATCAATCAGAGGCCACTTTCCCTCGTGATGACTGGCTCGCTACCAGCAACTGATGCACTGCTTCTTCCATCCTTAGCAACGCACAAACGCACCTCAGCCTGACGACACGCTCCTGCCTCGTTCTCCGGTTACTTTTACTGCCTCGGCTGCTGCAAGCTGCCAACGTGGCTTGATCTATTTGCTTGTAAGGATTCGGTTGAAGGTTGAACAAGTGCCTTTTAAATTTAATGTGTCTATCCTTGTGAGGTTAAAATACAAGGGCTTTTATTGGATGCCGGTTGTATAATATAATCTATAGTCATAAAATGGAGTCGCTCTCTGTGGGATTGTTGGGTGGTGGGTTGAGGGAGATTATAAAAATGATGCTTGTTGAGGTTACTAGTGTTGTCTCGGTGTAAAAAAAAAAAACATCCTGTGAGGTAACAGTCTATCTTGAATGACTTGTCTGTTAATCTTTATACAGTAATTAACGTGTGATTTAACTTGACATTTGTTTTGTAAAACGTATTTCATCGTTCACAGGTTCCTCCGTGATCCACAATGCTGCTCGAGTACCTGCTCACACAGGATTTAAACCTTCACTTCATCTCTACCTAAAGAGTGATGCGGCAGGGCTTTAGTACTTTTATCTGGCTCTCCTCGTTTGGACTCCATTGTAACTAGCAATAGCAGTGTCCCCCTGTGAGGTTAGTCCACCACAGACCAATCAACCCTAAACACGTCGTCGCAAACGTTCAGTGTAAAGGCCCGGTCCGACAATAACTATAAATAAATCAGTCCCGTGCAGTTTATGTGGTTGATGCTCACATTGGACCGATAATACCTGTAGCCCAGACCTGGGTTGATCTGTATCAGTGAGCTTCTGGGGCGATAAAACATCTGACCAATCAGGTAATTGTTTACATGTGCTGTTGTCTGAGCACATGCTATTTTCCCCCAGGCATCTTTGTGCATCCTTGTTGCATCATGAAGTCACGGAATACGGATTCACGGGGAAAAAAAAACATGTAATTCAAAGCACGAATCTTTTATTCACGGATATGCAATTTTCCATGAAATATCAGTAGTAAATTAATAATGCAAGTAAGGTATTTTAATGATTAACTTCGGCAGGGCAAATATTTAATTGTTTTAGACGTCTTAATTTTATTTATTTATTTTTTTAAATCCGTGATGCATCATCTGTATGAAACCGGTAACCAGTCTGTAATATATTGAAACATCCGTGACCAATCCGTAAATTATTAGCATCTGTATTAAAATCTGTAACCACTCCCATATTTTGTATCTTTTTTTTTTTTTTTTTAATTATATTTCCGTAATCCATGATCTAGCTGTATTACGTCAACTGCCGGAGTGTGTGCATGGGTTGTTTTGAAGCCCAAGCTGTACAGTTTGACCTGGAATAATGTGCTCCAACTTGGGGGGGACTTCCATGACCATTCCTAAATTGCATGCATTTATTTCCCTGAGTGGCAGGATCAAGCGATGATGTAGTTGTGGTGTGACTGCTCCAGACTGGAACTAAACTCAGACGTAGTTGTGGTTATAGTTATCAGTGTTGTGGGCCTGGGGCTTAAACCTACTGTATGTCATGTCATGCGTTTCAGGTTATAGGTTTCCTTTATAAGCAGCTAGTCTTCGGTTCAAACTTCCGATGCTGTTTTCTCCTCCATCCTCTTCAACGGAGTTCCGTTATTCCTTGGTAACCTGGAATATTAAATGGCTGTTTTTGTCTTCTGAAAGACACACGTTTGTATAGTTAAAGAAACGGTAGGTGGAGGAGAGCAACAGTCTGGCTAATAGCAGAGTAGAACGTACGCATGGGATATTGAGGGTGTTAGTCTGTCTGACAGGAGGAAGAGGGGGCACTGGATAAATGAGTTTTACTTTTATTGCATTTCATCCTGAAACGCATTAAATATGGTGGTTGAAATATTTGCCATGTCTCAATGTGCCAGTGGATTTTAATAGGAGAAAGAATTCAATAGTCTCGGACATGAATGATAATCAGGTTGCTTGGCGCTCCTCAAACAAAAGAGGCAGGATTTCTTTTCTCGGTCACTTTTTAAAAAAAATAAACATTGTAAAACTAGTGGAGACATTTGTACAAACATTAGACTTGCAGTTCTAGAATGCTGTGCAGATGGACAGCTTGGCGATCTGTGAGACGATGGTGTTGATATGAAATGGTATTAGCAGGAAGGTGAAGCTTTGGAAGCTGATCTGTTTGAGCAGGATGTACGAGGTGCTGAGAGACTAAAGCGCTGCCGCATCAATCTCTACAGGTAGAGGTTAGGGATGCGGCGATACCAGTACTGTTACGCTAAAGTCACATGTAACTGTTTGAACCGTTAAAACTGTGGCTGGGGCTTACCGTGGCAAATTTTGGAGGTGAACTGTCGCATAAATTTGGGCGGAGTAAATATGCAAATGAAGCCAAGGAAGACACCAGTAAACCAATGGCAGCTGTGACCTATAGTGCCAGAAGGTCATGCGTCAGTGATGGCAGTGTATAGCCACGGCAAGACGAAAAAAATAAGCCGTGACCCCTGGGGAAACTTTTCACTTTCTGCAGAACGTTGTTCCATGAACATTTTGAGGTCAATGGTTGACAGAATGCTATGGGAACCCCTGGTAGCCCACGTAAGTCTCGTGTGCATCAAGGATGCTCACAGATGCCTTCACGGTTGCAATGGATGGATGAATTCATCTAGCGCTTGACCCACGCCAATTTTCAACACGACCAAACTTTCCAGGGATGGAAGCCATACCCTCCCTCCCGGTTGCTCCCCGGCTCTCATATTCCAATGGAAGAGCCTAGAACGTGTGCCGGTTGACCCCAAAATTGTCTTCTGGCGTCCACCATGAAGTGATTCCGACTATGCGAGACCGAGGTATTACGGTGTTCATTTACTCAGTCATAAAATGCTCTCATACCAAAATCCGATGCCCTGTAACATACAGTACAATACGTCTAGCGTGGGTCATCATGCTGATGAGCAGACGATTTATTGATGCTAATTAAACTGCTCTGAAAACACCAAGAGGAGGAACTACAGCGTCTGATCTGTTTGTTTGTAATGAGCTCATTGTGCTGAGTTTTATGTTAACAATTAACGTTCTGTTGAACGTCATCTTTAATCGAGAGCACTTCATTTCAGTGAGCACTGTTGTGGGGGGTTTCTCAGCGTCTATACATTCTTTAGTGTAATTCATGATAAAAGACCACGCTCATTGCTCTTCATGCTTTATTAAAGAAACACAGTAACATCATGAGCATAACTTGGTACGAGAAGTTTGTTTCTAGCAGCGACTGAAATCTACAGAACAAAATAAAATGTTCCATGTCACCAAACTGTCCTTCGGTGATTTGATGTCAACACAAGGTGTTAGTTCAACTCTCAGGGTTTGACATGACGTGTGTGTAATGAATGTCATGCTTTTTTTTTTTTTTTCCCCTCTCTCAATATCAAAACCTCCCTTTACATATTTGAAGCTTTGGGTAGTCCTGGGATGTATAAAATAATTGGGTTTTCAGTTATTTGGCATTTAAACATGATCATCTTGTGCATCTTTGTTCCTGGAGGCTGATTCATTGCCCAATCCTCTTATTTCCCCAAGCCGGTCTGATTAATTTGGCAGCTCCTCCCAGTGTGTGTGTCACTCTATGCGTTCTCCATCACTCATCTGGTCATAGCTGCCAGAGCATTTGCCCTTCACCTCAAAGACACACACTGCCTGTCAGAGTTAGTCTTACATCTGCATACGCATTGGGGTGGGGGGGAGAGAGCGAGAGAGAACTGCTGGCACAAGGAGGTGGCTCCTTCCTTCAGGAAAAATAGAAAATGCATTGTCATTATCACTGGCAGCGGAAGTCTAAACTGTACCAGCAAAACCGACACGCACACTCTACACACTCCCCCCACCCAGGCTGAGCGGGTTTGGGACGAGGCATCTAAACAAGCAGAGGAGGATCGGTTATCTCTCTGGCTAAAAGAGCTCATCTTCAAGGCCTTGTGGTGTTTGAGTGGTTATTCTTGGATATCTCTGGTCTTTAGAAGGGTGCTTTTGAAGATAAAGTGAACATGTCGCTTAAATGTGGCCTCTGAATCCTTTTGCAGAAAAGTTACAAGAACTTTACATCAAAGGGATCAGAATGCATGAAAATGATTCGTTTTTCCATGTGGGTTTTTTTTTTTTTTTTTTGGGGGGGACACAGGCTTCATTTAATTTCACATGCAGTTATTTTTTTTCTCTCAAATTTACTTTATTTCCAGATTTAGTTTAATTTTACATGATAAATTTTTCACATGATTCATTTCTTTTCACATTTATTATGTGGGAGACAAAAAAATGCATGTGGAGTGAAATGGTTTTGTTCTGTGTTTTAATAGTAATAACATGAGAAATTATTCATCTGAAAATGATTTAATCTGTTTTTATTTTTGGACACGGGCTTTGTTTAATTTCATGTGTAATCGTTTGTTTTTCTCTCAAATAATTACTTTATTTCCAAATGACTTGTTTATTTTTCACATGATTCATTTCTTTTCGCATTGTGATTCGTCTCCTACATAATCATAATGCGAAAATAAATGAATCAAGTAAAAATAAACGAATCATTTGGAAATAAAGTAATTATTTGAGAGAAAAACAAACAATTACACATGAAATTAAATGAAGCCCATGTAAAAAAAAAAACAAAAACCCAGATTAATCATTTTCAGATGAATAATTTATTTTCATGTTATTACTATTAACACCAGAACATAAACCATTTCATTTCGCATGCAATTTTTTTGTCTCCCACATCATAAATTTGCATGTGAAATGAAATGGGCTATGTTCTGTGTAAAAATAACGTGATGAAAAGAAATGATTCATATAAATGATTCATGTGAAAATTATTTTATTTATTTATTTATTTTTGGGACACAGGCTTCATTTAATTGCAATTTTTTGTTTTTCTCTCAAATTACTTTATTTCCAGATTAATTTATTTTTACATTCATTTTTCATGATTCATTTCACATTATGTAGGAGCCAAAAAAAAAAAATCGCATGTGAAATTAAATAGGCTATGTTCTGTGTTAATAAGAATAAATTATTCATATGAAAATGATTCATCTGTTTTTTGTACTTGGGGGCAGGCTTCATTTAATTTCATGTACAATTTTTTATTTTATTTTATTTTTTCTCATCTCATTTGTTTCCAAATGATTTTTTTTCTTCTATTTTTACATTTCATTTTTTACATGATTCATTATTTATTATTATTTATTTACACATGGCCTATTTCATTTTGCATGCAATTCTGTCTCCCACATTTATTTCCAAATTAATTAATTTCCATGTGATTTTTTTTTTCACGATTATTTTTACATGCCACATTTTAATAATTCTTTCACTTCCTCCTGTGCTTCATTCATTAATTTTTCATCAGATTTTTTCCACACGATTCAATTATTTTTCACCAATTATTTGTTGAGTATGACTCATTTATTTTTCACATGTGTTGATCAGTCACAATCATATGTCATGTTTACTTGAGATCACGTGCAAGTTCAGGGATTAACATGATGAAATGCATTATTACATGTTAATCAAACAATCATGTGGGGGGAGTCTGTAATGTCGATTAGATGAGATGAGATTAGACCATGGTCTGTGTGTAGCCCAGGCAAAGCGTTTCAGCAGATCAAATGATCCGAGTTGAGTTTTCGACAAATGACTCACTTTGGCTTCTGTAGCAGATCCATAGACTTTCATAGATTTTTTTTTTTTTTTTTTACATTTTCTGATCTGATTAGTGAACTGACATGACTTGGTTTAAAAAAAAAAAAAGTCAGCAAAAGAGTGTTTAAAGACGACTGGATAGAGAAGTATGCACTAATTTTCCACTTCAAGTTAAAAACAGATGCCTCATCAGTTCAGAATTGGTGTCACTAGTTAAAAGGTGTCGCATGAAACAATCACTTTAAATTGAGTATCACTTAGGCAGAGGTGAACAGTAACGAAGTACATTTACTTGAGTACTGTAAGTACACTTTTTTTTTTTTTTGAAACTTATAACTTTAACTTCACTACATTTGAAAGACAAATATCGTATTTTTCACTCCACTACATTTCTATCAAGGCCCTCGTTACTTGTTACGATGAAGCAGCTTTGAAAGTGGATGTTTTTTTCTTTTCTGAAACGTGATTTTGGTTTTTTCGCAGGTGACACGGAGTCAGACGATCAGTAATCACTAGGGTCACGTCCATAGACTGTATAAAATCAAGTTCAGTGATTTCTCATCAGCATTATTTGAACACGATCAGTCGATGGTAGAATGGAAGGAGGCGGTTCTTCCGTGGAACGCAGGCACCCATGGCCTATGAACCCATATTTCAGTTTTCTGAAAGGATTAAAGATTCATTTTGTTTTTAAATGTTTGCTTTGCCTAAAACAAACCACATCACGGCCTACAAAAACTCGCCGTCCAACCTGCAGAAGCACATTGGAGTATATAAATGTTTTATTCCAAGAGAAAGGTTGCAATGAAGCTGTCTGTGCTTTTAGAGCTAGCGATAACGTTGCAATAGCTATGCAGTCTGGTTAGTCAAATGACT
>JAPFFA010000002.1:8585399-8596442 GCA_026153275.1 Sciades herzbergii | reverse complement strand
CAACGGCCTGAATATTTTTTTAAGAGATTTTTACACTGAGCTTGTAAAAGAGACTTTAACTGTGCTTAGGTCAGTCTCTAAATATGAAAGGAAAAAAAAAGCTTAGCTGGTAAACTAGTCCCTTGAATTTCTATGACAATATAAATCCAATCTAAAGTTGATAAACATTTGACATTCAAGCTATTTTCATATAGGTGCATTTCTTTTTTTTTGCTGTTCGAGAGAATTAACATTATTCCTGCGTTCTGATGGTAAATGAGCCACTAATATGTTTTGTTTGTTTGTTTGTTTTGTTTTTTCATTTTGCAAAATTGCACAACCTCTAGATATGGACCAAGAAACATGGTTGGGGTTAAGAGCTGTTATCCATGTTGCGTTTCTTGCTGAAGAGATTAGTCGCGTCCCTGTTGCGTAGATGAGGCTGGTTTTTGTGTGGGTGGGGACTGGCGGGCCAGTGCCAGCCTCCACGAGTCTCCGCCCCAGTGGGCACAGCAGTGGATGGGCAAGGCTTGTTCTGCAGTAGCTGGAAGAGCATGGCAATCTCAGGTCCCAACCGGGCCATCAGATTCACCCTCAATAGGTCGACTGTTTCCTCGTCACAGTCCATTAAACTCTGCAGCAGCTTCCCATAAAACCTGCAGTGGGACACAGAACACTCCCACTGAGTCCATGCCACAACAGATTAGCATGGTTACAGCATCAGGTTGATGCAAGTAATAAGAGAAGAATAGAAGAAATACATCTTGTACTCTAAAAAAAATGCTGGATTCTTTACCTAACCAAGTCGCTGGGTTATTTCATTTTATGCAAACCCAACCTTTGTACATGTGACATGTTATAATGACTGGGCTGCTATTATAGCCTAGCGTTTGGTTTAATTTGTCCGCTGAAATGTGATAACCCAGAATTAGACTCAGTTTTGCTGTTGCAGCATCATGAGACAGAACACAAAGCTGTGTAAGTACTTTTTTTTTTTTTGCTTTTTCATGTTGCTGTTTGTGATTTCAGTTTTAACATCCATCCATTATCTATCCCACTTATCCATTGTGGGTCATGGGTGAGCTGGAGTCAATCCCAGCTGACATCAGGTGAGAGGCAGGGTACATCCTGGGCAGGTCACCAATCTATCACAAGACTAACACAGATATGAACAACCATTCACACTCACTTTCACACTTATGGTCAATTTAGAGTAGCCAGTTGACCAAATCCACATGTCTTTGGACTCTTGGAGGAAACCAGAGCACCTGGGCAAAACCCACACAAACATGGGGAGAACATATAGAAAGGACCCAGTCGACCAGCAGGTTCAAACCCAGAACCTATTTGTTGTGGGGCAGCAGTGTTAACCACTGCACCACCATGCCGCCCACCCCAGCTTTAATACGTGGCATAAATTGGTTCCAAAATAAAGATATAACTGAAGCTATGCTATGATAAGCTTAGCTAACGCTTACAGCTAGCGAACATTCATCTTTTGTCAACCCAAAAAAGACTGTTTACTATAAAAAGATCACTTGTTGTCTGACTAATAATAGTGATGATTGTTCAATTCATAATTTATTGTTAGCTAAGTACAGTGCTTAAATTTTGTACAAGTTTGGTATCTAGGCAGCTTTAAGTTGCATAATGAGGACTCATTTCTTCTCCCCACCAGCAGACGTCACACTCACCAGAGTACGAACATGGTTGCTGAAATTCACTTCTTCATTTTGATGTATTTAAGCAGTTCATAAACACCGAATCTTTGTGAAGTCTTGCCAATATGTACATTTCCAAGTGTTGTTATTACTGATTGCCTTTTTGAGCCTTGAACCTTTGCCTTGTTAAACTTGTTTTTCATTACTCTTTGGCCTTGTTGAACCTGTTTGTTTGTCCATCAATCCATCCATCCATTATCCATAACCACTTATCCTGTGCAGGGTCGCATGCAAGCTGAAGCCTATCCCAGCTGACTACGGGCGAGAGGCAGGGTACACCCTGGACAAGTCACCAGGTCATCACAGGGCTGACACATAGAGACAAACAAACATTCACACTCACATTCACACCTAAGGTCAATTTAGAGTCACCAGTTAACCTAACCTGCATGTCTTTGGACTGGAGCACCTGGAGGAAACCCACACAGACATGGGGAAAACATGCAAACTCCACACAGAAAGGCCTCCATCGGTCACTGGGCTCGAACCCAGAACCTTCTTGCTGTGAGGTGGCAGTGCTAACCACGACATCACCATGCTGCCCCTGTTTGTTTGTATTTTGACCAATTTTAAAAATTACATTCTAAGCATTCTGAGGGGTTTGAAAAGCCAAATCTAGTTAATGTTAACTATCAAATGCCTCCTCAGGTTAGGACTCGGCTGTCTACTTAAAGCAAATGAACAAAGGACACTCTTTTGACCCTTTTGAACGAGTTACCTGTTTTTGAAAGGAATCATGTAAAACTGGACAGTAAGCATCTCTGAACAAAGGCGAGGGCCAGCAACAGCACCTACCACTTACCTACAGTGTCGTTCTGACATGTTTGCCTCAGTGTTTGCACTCTGATTCACATCTTTGGACCCCAGTGTCATGTCAGGCTCATTGCCACAGGTGTGAGTCACACATAGTGATGAGAAGGTGGGGATTTCCTATCACCTCTAGTGTGCAACCCATAAATGGTATGAATGAGCTGAGTGCGGTATATATTGAACCTGCTTTTGGAAGGTTAAAGCAACCAAGAATGTTGGGTTCCACCCATAACCCACGCAAACTGTGGTCAGATTAACCCAGTATGTGTTCTGTTATATATTCCCCAGCCCTGGATTACAGAAATGACTCAAATCCTGTTATATTTAGAGTGTACTATTGAGTTCATCAGCAAATGAAACACAAAAAAAACATGTACACTGGGATTGACCAAAGCTCGCAAAGAAATTAAAATAATTCTACTGAGCAATGAGATAATTGCTTTGATATGTAGGTTATCCATATCTAGAACAGATAAACTAGTCAGTTGCTGCGGTGGTATATTGTCCCCATTGACTTGGTTTTACACCATTGTACTCTGTACGACAGTTCCCCAAAGACAACTTTGCTGACAAATGCTTCTATATGTGTTTCATGACATGAAGAAATATACAATCATACAATCATAGGCTTTCTCATGCTTCAAGAATTGCTTGTTGATGAGTCTTACTTGTTGGGAAAGTGGCTGGGCAGTTGAGCTACCTCTGCAATGGCTTCTGGGTTTGACCTGGCCACAGTGCAGATGTCCAGCTTGGTGTAGCACTCCTCCTGAACCTCCGAGATCATCCTCTGGAAAGTGGAACAACGACGCACTGTAATAAAGACCTTGGAGGTGATGCCATTGGCGATGCACTTCAGGCTCTCCTTCACAAAAGCCTTGCCCTGGAAAATGGACCACAACATGGAGCTGAGTTGAAAGATTTCTAATCTGTAAGCATATTTAGATGTAGATCATATGGGAGACGCCAGTCAATTGTAGCAAAAGTATGAAACTTTTTCCCCATTTTCTCTCCAAGTTAGTCACCTGAAAGTGAAACAAACCAACCAGATCTCATATTGCATCACAGGACAGCATAACACACTCAGAGGAAAGTGTGATCTTCCCTTTCATTGGTGACACCAAAAATTGGCCAATGATTGACAGAAGAGAGAGTATGACATCACCCCCCACCCCGACCGTATCCTATCCCCTCCCAGCCAATTTTGCCCTCTTGTCTTCAGGCCAGGGATGGCTGTGGCATCATCAGCATTTCAGGGAGGGGAGCGTACATTCCCCAGATTATAAAAGAACAGTTTTCAAATGGAGTGATGTTTTGACATTTTAAAGTTATCATTGCCTGTTGTTTCTTGGGTTACTGACCAACTAATACTGGCACAGGTAACTTCAAAATTTTAATCTCAGTAAGATATGAAAAAGTTACAAACCTGAGTGTCAAATTTAGCAGCACTATAGAGAAAGGACTTGCAGATGTCATGCATTCCATCTGTGTCACACGTGGAGTTCTCCAGACAAGCAAAGGCACCACAGCCCACTTGGAGGGCACTATTCAAACAGCGCACCACATCCGCTGTAAAAGAGAGAGAGAGAGAGAGAGAGAGAGAGAGAGAGCCCTTAAGACGTTAAGGTATATTCTTTGAAAACCCTCATAGATCACCAAAATATACATGGAAATTCTTAAGGTGAAATGTTTCGATAACCTAAATAAGACACCATATTTATGTTTTTTATTGTTAAATTCATGAAAAAATGGTTTGTGGAGATGCTCGAGGGTAGTGTTGCTCCATCACAGCTCCCCAGTTTAATCCTGAGTTTGTGAGAAAGTTTGTATGTTCTTCTTGTGTCCATGGTTTTTCTTCCAGATTCTCTGGTTTCTTCCCACCTCCCAAGTGGGTAGGTGAATTGGCAAAGATAAAATCCCCATCCAGGTGAATGAACCTGTGTAAATGTGTGTGGTGCCCTGCCATCCTACCCAGGGTGTATTCCTAGCTCACACCCAGTGTTCCTGGGATAGAGTTCGGATCCACTGCGACCGAGAACCAGATAAAGCGCTCACAATTAACTATTAACAAATCAATCAATGAAACCAAACATACACTATAATTTTTGGACATAATTTTTGGTGAAAAAGAACACGTTTGGAAAGCAAAAGGACATGTTGATGGTCTTAAGAAGATCAGTAAGTATGGAATACATTTTCATTAGTCTCATGAGATGTTTAAATAACATTTAGGGAAGAAACTATGGCTCAGTGTTGATTATTGTAACTTTGCTATGATTATGGATGATCTAATATAAATTCCCATTCCTTGCTAATGCCAAGCCAAATTCCTTCATGCACAGACTTAATATGACAACTAACAGCATGCTTGACTGGCCACTGGACGCCTTAAAATATATAAGGCAAGGGCACAATTTAGAATAATTACTCTACATTTCTAGCATTGGCAGAAGAGTTTATGAGTATTCCAGTAGTTGTTTTCTGTTCTTGGAACTGCGTTTGTGACCTACTGCGCTGAAAAGACCAATAGGCAGCCTCCTGGGGGCTTTAACGCAGTCTGGGTGCTGTGTGCCCTGCGTTTGCCCCTCATAAGAAGAGAAGGGTTTATGAGCAGGGAGGCGGCGAGGGGATATGTGCCATACGGTATTGGTTTCTGCTGACTGTCGCATTTGGCACAAGATCTGCTGCTTCCATTACGCTCACATGTGACAAGACAATAATGCTCAGCTCCACAGTCGAGCTTGCCAAAACCACCTACAACACTCCAGTGCCAGGTACTATAAACACTTCACCATGCAGACTTGCACTGTGTATTGGGTCACTGTGCCACCCCACATTAAAGATGTTTTTCATGGCAGCAGTGTATGTGTGTGTGTGTGTTTGAATGTGTTTAGTGTGTGAAAGAGAAACTGGTGTTGCATCAGACCCATTGTTTTGGGGTTGAAGGGAAAAAAATAGGTTGTGTGTTGCTGTGTCAATGCAGCTTGGCAGAAAGGTAGACTTATGAAATAACCAGAAAGCCCCTAAATGTCATAGGATGAATACGTCTATTGTCTATAGGTTCAGACATGAGCAAGAGCTCAAATTAAGTTGCTATAAAGGGCTTATCAAACGCTTATTCGGTGTCTGACATGAGCTTTGTCCTGGTAGACGCTTGTCAAAGTCTTAATGCCATCAAGGAAAATTCCAACAAAACAAATGGTTATGACTTTAAAACTTTGACATTTTAAACTCTTAACTGTTCCACACCACAGGGCTGTTGAATTCTCGCATCTGATTGGTATTCATTTATTTTCTTTAACAGCACTTCCGACAATAGTGCTGGCAGGAATTCAAATGATACGTTCGTAGCAATTCACGATATTCATAATCACGTGGACTTGTACGACGGACACGTGACAAAATCTAAGGTTAATAATAGACTTGTTAAAAATGCGGTGTTATTTAATAAAGAAAAACTTTTGTCAATCTGATACAACTCATTGACAAGGACTTGTATGCCAGATGCTCCGCATAATCGAAGTCTAAAAATAAACAAAATACTATTTTTTTTTAAATTTAACATTAATGAAATAAGGCTTAGGTGTCCTGGTAAGATGTGAGAGTAGGTTTTCCACCGCTGGAAAGTCTTCAGTATGTTAAGTCATGTTTATCGCTGTTGCTTATAGAATATAAGCAGTAACAGGAACAAACCTGTCTCATAACATTAAATGTAACTATAAATGGAAAATTAGTACAATTTGTCTTTCTTTAATAAATAAGAAAAACGTAATTGTTGGTACATTGTGGTATAAAATAAATAAAACATTGGAAAGCAATCAAGGTGTTGAAGTAACACTGATTCATGTGTCAAGCTGTATCACGCCACCTCATTGTGGATTGTTTTCCTATAACAGCACACCCCAAAGTGTTGTATTCCTTAATTAAGATTAGCTTATTTGCATGTAACATATATAGCATAAAACCGATTATGATTAATATGGTTATTAGCTCATCTGGCCGACAGGCGATGAGTTTGTCATCATGTGTTGTCCGTTGTCCATCTGTCATCCCCATTTCACGAAAATCGCCTATTTTCTCTCAATTCTTCACCGATTTTTATTCTTTTTGGCAGGAAGGTAGGTCTGCCTGGGGTGCACATAGCTTCTACCCAAATCTGCATAATTGCAATTAATAATGAAGATATGGACTAATTAAGCCCTAATGAACAGTTTCAACACAAATCACTTCTCCTCCCTCAATTCTTCACTGATTTTGATTCTTTCTGGCATGAAGGTAGTGGCACCTAGGGTGCATATGACTTCTATCCAGATTTGCTTAATTACATTTATTAATGAAGTTATGGACTAATTAAGCCTTCATGAGCAATTCAACAAAAATCGCTTCTTCTCGGTCAATTCCTCGCCGTTTTGGATTCTTTCTGGCAAATAGGTCGGTATTCCTAGGGTGGATATAGCTTATATATATAGCTTGTATATAGTGTGTATAGCTTGCAACATTTTGCGCAAGGTGGGCCACTTTAGATCGTTCCTTCTGGACTAGACGGGGCCGGAGTGAGCTACGCTGTCATTGACGGTCTCGTTTCAATTCCAAGCAGCAATACAGAGAGTGGTGAAAATGAAAAAGAAACCCAATAGTATAAATCAAGTATGTACATATTTATTAATTCCTAAAATTTAAGCCATGGAACAAGAATAATGTCTACTGGTATGGACCTCACCAGATTCATCACAGAAGTTTAAGATCTAAACACTATATTCAACCGTCTTCTTAATTAAGCTGGTAAATTCATTTGATAAGTGTAACTTTGTGAACCAGTTCTGATGCTGGTGTAGTGAACCTCAAGTCTTGCATGAAACTTTTGCATGTAATTTTGCATGAAACGATATCAGCCCATAAAAATGACCTCTTCATTAGATTTGTATTTGTTTACCCTATACCAAAGCATCTTCTCTACAGAGCTCAATCAATTGGCTAGATTGGATCAGTGTAAGTGATTTGACTTGTGGGATGTGTATCACGACTGCACCATTAGTTTCAGTGAAACTCTGTGACCTAATCTAATGGTGCATCAACACCTGTGGTGTGTGACGTTAGCAGCAGGGGAAATATGTTAGCGTTTCCTTTCTTTGAACCATTCCAGTTATGATGAGTAAACCTTCCATGGGAAATTGTGTTATGAACTAGTGAGGCCACCCGGGAATGAAAATTCACACACTGACTCACCAACAAGAGGTGTGAACTATCGATTTGTTGATCCCCAGATAGAGCTCTTATTGTGTGAAGAAAAAAAAAAAACAAAAACCAAGCAATCTCCTTGGACGTATTATGACTAAGGAAACATTAATAAAAGTGGGCTTGCTTCTCCTGTAATGTGTACAGAGGCCCTGACGGCGAGTTCCAACAGGTTTGAGTCGACAATGAACCTTTTTGTCTTTTCACCGTTTTCTTTTTTCGTCTCTTTGTCATGGATTTGGCAAGCATTGCAGCGACAACAGTGTACCCTATCGATTTTTTTGGTATATATTTTTATATGTGTTCAGATTTTGCCTACCGAAGTTCATGACCCTAAATTGAACTCAGTTGCTCTGCAGAATCTCAGGATTATGTCAGGCTTTATTATTTTTTTTTTTTTTCATGCGGTGAATGACTTCATTCCCTACTGCTCTATACCTTATATTTATATTTAAATAGTCTTAAAAAGAAAAAGAAATACCTATAATATATATAAAACCCCACAAAATAATACACTGACATCCAAAAAAAAAAAAAAACCCATAAGCTCTTTTTGGACTCAAAAATATATTTTTGAAAATGATTACATTTCTGTAACAAGACACCTTGCAATCGTGGTACAATATGTTTATTGCAAGTAGGTTTGCTCTATTTTAGTTCCGAGTGCTTACTGTAGCACCACTGTCTCTTTGTCTATAAAACACTGAGTCAGTACATGTCTCCCCTAGCAACTAAGTACAACAGGAAGTTATGCAAATACCAAGTGGAGCCCTTACAAAGGTTTTCCTGAGCAGAGACACGGCAGAGCTGAATGTCCCACACTGCACAGAGATCCACTTTATTCATCTTGGCAAGCTGGCATCACTGCATGGTAATTACTTTCTATTTAATATGCTTTTGGACATTAAAGTCAGACTTTTTTTTGGAAAGTTCAAGTGACCCCACAGTTTATGTGAGCTGGCACACAAAGTCAGTGCAACCAGCAGAAGCATAAAAGGATGAACCATTATGATCAAGGCTTTATCTATTGCGATCCAGTTCACTGATTTTCACATTGAAGACGGTGAGAGAAAGCAGGTCTAACTGTGCTATGCTATCTGGTGCCATTTTCTGCCTGCACGACCCAAACAGAGGCATTCTGTCCACAGCATGACACTACCATTGGGCTAAAGCCTTGGCAGGAATAATGAATCGACCACCAAGGTGACAAAGGTTGCCCTACAAAGGTTACCTTATTTCCCAGCAGCAGCACTCAGCTAGGATTCATGCACTTGATGCTCCTATTCCGCCCAGAATAAACACATTAATATCACTGACCTCCATATTCTTCTGTATGAAAACAAAGTGATTCCACATTTTATATGGTAGAGCGTCACATTTAGACTTCAGAGATCAGTTCATGTATTAGTTCTCTGAACAAACTTGAACCAATTAATCAAGAAAACTCACTGTATACTGGTACATTCTACAAACATGACCTGATTGATCACTTGACGACTTAAAGGCTAAAATCTCACATCGATCAATAGCTTGATGATTAAACTACAGGACACTTTTTCAATGGAATAAAAGCACGTATTCTATTCCCTTCTAGCGGGTTTCATTCATTTGGTTTGATAGCGTGCGATATTGTTACATTATCGCTTATCCTATGTGTATTACGTCCCTCTACCCAATGGAGAATGAGCATTGAATGTGGTTTATGATATTGCATGGTTGTCAAGACAACATGACGTCACACGTCGGAGCTGATGCAGATATTCAATGCGCACAATAATTTCTTTGTTTGCCGGGAAAGAGGAAGACACATTGAACACCTGAAAGGCTACCAAAACTTCATTAGATATTCTTCACGCATATTTACAAGAGAAAAACATATCAGTGGACATCGAAAAACTGGAAAAGAGACACGTCGGTGACGTAAAACTTCCACGCTAGTGAGCGACTGCGGCAATTTGTAGGCAAACATGGCTGCCAGGTTTATTTTGTTAAAAAGAGAGAATTTTGAAAGAGAAAGACGCATTGAACACGCAAAAGGAGTGTGTATGTGTAGTAATAATAACAATAATATTGGCTGGCTTTTTTGTGGTATATCAGATATATTCCATTCAGCTAGCATGATACTGAACAAGTCGAAGGCGAGTCTAGCTGAATGGAACATATCTGAAATAACACGAAAAAAAGCCAGCCGATATTATTTAATTATCTGGGGAAACGCGATGACAGAAAAGTAACCCTTTTGTTCAAACTATCACTAGTCTGGGTTAGAAAGAAATCAGCCCCAGCCTTGCTTCTTCAGTCCATTCTGTCTTTTTTTTTTTTTTAACAAAGGCATTTGTTAAAACCAAGTAATCTGATGTGGAAGGCAAAAATATTGACATCTCTCTATGTTTGAAAGACTTCTTGGCCATTTATACCAGCCACTCCCGGGAGGAGTATAAACAGAGAGCAGATTTTTCAGTAGGAATTCACTTGACCTTGGCAGTGAGCACAATGTAATTGAATTTTCTTGGCACACTACATGCTCGAATTCTTCACACTTTGCACTGAGTGATATGAATTTTGTACTGTGTACAGAGTGATCGGGGCTTGCCAACAAGTCAGCTGAGTACATTAGCATGAGATATTACACTTAGACGGAATGATTAAATATTTGATTGTAGCACATGTACGGTCACTTCCCCTTGCTAGTCTGTATAACAAATTGCACAAGACTGACCACTTGCATATTAGAGGAGGTGAGTAACAGTAACAGGAATGCACTTATCCTTGGCAGCGAGCACAATAAAATTAAATTCCCTTGGTGATTGGCATGAGCAATTTCTTTCAGAATGTTTGCTTACTCCTATGGGATTGCTAGTTGGCTAGCTTGTAAAATAGCTACAGTCAGCAAATTACACAAGGTATCATGTATATACGGAATAGTTGGACACAGTATTGCTCAAATATCAAAGTTTAGTGGTTTGACAGTTATAACGACAACTTGCTGCGATATTCTGATATCAAAAAATTTTACACTCATACAAATTATCAGGAATTATTATTATTATTATTATTATTATTATTATTATTATTATTTGTATTGTAGCAACTGTCCAAGTGGAGCTATTGAGTTCATATTTATATTGATTACCGCATAAGTGTAAAGCTGAACTAGCTAGCTAGCTAGAGATTTCCAGAAAATAACTGAACCAAGAGTACTGGAATGAACAGGGGTGGGTTCTCCAAAAGCATCATAGCACAAAGATCATCGTTAAATGGTAGAGCAAGCATCACAATGAACACTCTCTCTCCTAGTTAA
>JAPFFA010000002.1:8532278-8545166 GCA_026153275.1 Sciades herzbergii | reverse complement strand
AGAGCCACAACTAACTCTGTTACACAATTACTCTGTAATTTTGCTCCCACTCCAACTCCAAATTTTACTCTCTAAACCCAAAATCAAGCAAAATTAACTATTTTTGAGGAAAATACTTTTAACTCAGGAAAATGACAGCAATTTTTCCTGTGTATGCACTACAGTGCACGCATATCCACCGATCTGTTCATCAGAAATGGAATAAATATTTACACTTACTCGAGTTGATCTTCGGCTGGATCAAGTCGAAGTTAAAAAAAAAAGGCACCGCTCATCAGTGTCGCAATTCTCAAGATTGAATTGAATTGCTGTCCTGAATCATGAATTGAATCGCTGTCCTGAATCATCCGAAGCGCATAAAATCTGCGTGCCATCTCATAAGTTTTTCCTCCAAATAGTCTAAACTATGACAGATTTTATCCTGTTTACGGTGTTCCCACCGCAAAAGAGAATTCAATCGAAACCAAAAGAGTTTAAGTGATTATCATGCCATTACCATGTGAATAGTCTTTTATGAATGCGTAAGTGGGCTCTCAGCGCACCGAGCCGGTGTGACTGAGGAAGGTGACAAGTTTTACGTTTTATCTAATTTGTCATTTAGAAACTATAATATTATTTGGCAGTGGGCACATAGGAAAGTGTAAAGTATAAAGTTTCTGTCAATATGTTTATCATGCTTGTATGATGAAAACTCATGAAGATATTTATCTAAATACATGACCTACTCATTCTAAACCTGTTGAGCTTTGCCAGTGATGCTCTTGACCCCAGAGGGTTAAATATTATTTTTGGCATATTTATACTTTTACTCTTACTGAAATTGGGCGGCATGGTGGTGTAGTGGTTGGCACTGTTGCCTCACAGCAAGAAGGTTCTGGGTTCATGCCCAGTGGCTGACAGGGGCCTTTCTGTGTGGAGCTTGCATGTTCTCCACATGTCTGCGCGGGTTTCCTCCGGGTGCTCTGGTTTCCCCCACAGTCCAAAGACATGCAGTTAGATTAACTGGCTATTCTAAATTGCCCATAGGTGTGAATGTGTGAGTGCACAGAAAGAAACTGGCCACCCTACTGCTGCAATTCTAGCCAAGTCAATCAAACATGGTTTGCCTCAAGCCCGGATCAGATTCAGCAGTGACTACAACGATTACTGAAATTGAACTCCCAATCAAATAATGTCTCTTTATATGTAAATAATTCAAGTTTTCCTCTTACATCTTTTTCACACTTCTATTTGAGATTGATGTGGTTGGGTTGAGCTGAAAGGGTTAAGAGCTTTACCTAAGTCCCCGGTTGTGGCAGCTTGACAGTGCCAGGGTCTCAAACACCCAACCCTCCAATCAGCAACCCAGTTCCTTAACTTGCTAAGACACCAATGCCCCATGTAAACACTTCCAGTAAAAAAAAAAATTCCAACTCCTGAGTGGTGTGACAGAACGTTTCGGAGATCTCGAGTTCAAATACTGATGATGCCAAAGCTATCTGTGGACAGCAGCCAAGGAAGCCAATTCTACCATGCATTCTGGGTAGGAAGGACAGCATACTCTTTCTCTCCCCTGTCAATCACAGTGATATTCGCCAATCGTGGGCATCTGTGAGCTTATGTATGTGGAAGAGGCGGATAGCACTTTCTTCCCACTGTATTACACTGCCCTGTGATGCAGTTTGAAAAGAAAGGGTTGGCTGGCTGGCTTCACATCTCAAGGAGGAAAGATGTACTGTATTAGCCTTCATCTTCGCTGGTTTTTAGATGTTGTATGACATGGGTGTGCTGGGTGATGGTTGGAAATTGGCAGGTAACCAAATTGGGGAGAAAATTAAGGAAAAACATTTTGCCAAAAATAAGTGTGAAGTATTTCCACACAGCTGACATGATAACAACTTCCACGCATTTGCTTTTCAGAATAGCTCACTGGGTACCAGATCAGTGCCATCTTTACTGGTTACAAGAAGCCACCCGTCCCAGGTATTCAATTACTCATTTGTTTTCTATAGGCTGTGTTTAGCTTAGTTAATTAGGCATAACATGGGGCTGGGCAAGCATTAGTTTCGTGGGCTTACGAATGAATTTCTGATTTGCCCACCCCTGCTTGTCATGGTGACTGTTGTCAGGTGCAAAGAAAAAATATATATACGTCTCTACAGCTTTTTTTTTTTTTTTCTGGTGGGGCATCACCTGAAGTATTAATCACATCATCAGTTTTTCTTTGGCTAATCAGATGCAAGGTACACCACCACTCTTGCCAGAGCAGTTGGGAGTTATGTGCCTTGCTCAAGGGCACTTCGGCCAGTCCTGCTGATCCAAGGAATCAAACTGGCAACCTTTTGGTTCTAAAGCTGCTTCTGTAACCTCTAGGCCATGCAGCTAGCTTTACAACTGATATATTCTGTGTCACAGGCTGAAGCTGAAGATTCTTAACCTTCATTTTTTTTTTTTTTATCACTACTTTACTAGTAATATCTCTTGTTGAGTCAAATCATCTCAAAATCAGATTTTAAATATCCTATATCATGCATGTTGATCATATAATGTTGACACTAACCCTCAAGCGGTACCTCAGTGATTTTAAATACCAGAATTGCCTGAGCTCCATGAGCAAGGACCATAATCCTCAGCAGCTCAGCTTCGATTGCTATCTGTTTCACTTGTAGGTTGCTTTGAATAAAAGTGTGTGTGTGTGCCAATTGATTACATGTAAATGTCATATATATGAAAATAGGCACACAAAAGCCCTTTCTATTCTCTTAATGGCAGGTGTATGTGCATAGATAGATGTAAATGTAGGGGAATTGAGAGACTAAAATGTAATTTCTGTTTCATAAAGTCTGCTTTTTCAACTCTCAGGCCAAAACCTGGGTCAATCACAATAACATGTTCATGTTTTCAGTTTCATGTTGTTGCATTTAAAAAATCTGACCTGAACAGATGAAGATGGTTAACGCAGACAGACATTAGTCTGTGTCTTGTTCCATTCAACAAACTGTCAGCATTCTCAGACACCTTTCCACATTTTGGGACAGCTAACAGACCAAATGTGAACCACTTGCAGGGTTATGCATTCACACAGTCCAGTATTTCCCATCTCAGCCGAGTTGCTCGGCACTTCTGGAATGAGTGAGCACAGATGGAGTTTTGCCTAGGCATGGAAAAAAAAAAAACAGAGCGCCTAAACACGGTAATGAAACCATGATGGGACAGCGCAGAGTTGTGAGTGAGAAAGCCTCCGGGATAGGAAGATGTGCTGCAGTGTGCGTGCTGGAGGCTGGACGACGGCCCACGTTGCTCCACGAACAAGAGATCAGCTGGGCCAACAGAACACGTACCATGCTCATTCCTTCTCCTCCACTATATGAACCACAGCTTGGGGGAGCAGTCAGACATTTTAACCTAGACAAGCCAAGAACCATGGAGCAGCATAAATCTCACGAAGAGGTGACATGCTAGGGGAAAAATTAAGACAGGAGGAAATGATGTTCTAGGTGTTGCTCTTTTAAAAGATAAAGTTCTGATGTAAAACCTTCATGCTCATTTGCACATCTCTGTGTATTCAAGCTGTGCGTCATAATGTGCAATTCAAACTCCTTTCCTTTCTTTCTGTTTTTTTTTTTTTTTACATTTAGCGTTTCCGTTGTAACTGATTGCACACAATACTGAATGTTCTACAACACTGCACTTCTCAGAGAGTCTGAATATCTAAACCTAATACTTCAGGCTGACCCACGATATCAAAAGCGTTACCCAATATCCTTATCAGCTGTACATAATGCAATAACGTAAGCAGCTGGTCTATAAAGACATAAAACACTTGAGATAAAATTTTGAAAATAAACCTGAGTGACGAAGAAGGCTTCCTTATTATATTAGATGGGTTCATATCCACCTGCTTTACAGGATATGTACAAAATCACTTTCCCACTCAGTTCCACACAGATGTTTGGGGTTTGCTTCTTATATAAGTGATTATTAAAGAAAATTAAAAAAAAAAAATCATGGATAAAATTGCTAAATGAAAAAGGGAATGGTGTTTTTTTTTGTATCAAATGCAATATGCTGTCACATAAAAGGAAGAGTCAATAAAAATGAAAAATTACAAAAGCACTGAAATAAAAATGTATAATATATATCCAATATATTTATGCAAGAATAGGCATAGCATTAATCACATTATTAACTGCAAATTTAACAATATTGCATCCACCATCATTATTCAACAGCTTATAAAATAGCAATTGATCATTTTACTTTTTCTTTTTTTTCTTTTCTTTTTTTTATTTCATGCTCCAATAGTTAATTGTGCACACAACTAAATGAAGCCACAAGATATAAATCAAGGTCATGAAATCATAATAATCTATGTGTTTATGCTTTAAATTAATTCATAATTACAGTATATCATAAAAAAATCAGTCATATGATAAGCATTATTTTAATTTTTGTTGATTTTTAAAATAACTATACTATATAATGTATTAATAAACTATTATTATTATTATACATACAGGACACTTTTTCAATGGAATAAAAATATGTGTTCTATTCCCTTCTAGCGGGTTTCTTTCATTTGGTTTGATAGCATGCGATATTGTTAGCATATCGCTTATGCTACGTGTATTACAGCACTCTACCCAATGGAGAATGAGCATTGGATATGGTTTACGATATTGCATGGTTGTCAAGACAACATGACATCACATGTCAGAGATGTAAAACTTCCGCCCTAGCCAGTGACTAGGACAATTTGTAAACAAACATTGCCGCTAGGTTTGCTTTGTTAAATACGGAAGATTTTGAGAGAATTTTGAAAGAGAAGGATGTGTTGGACAACCAAAAGGAATGTGTATGTATAATAATATTGGCTGCCTTTTTTCATGGTATATCAGATATATTCCATTCCATTCCATTCATTCAATATTATGCTAGCTGAATGGAATATATCTGATATACCACTCAACACCAGCCAATATTATTTAAATCTTCAATTTTGTTTATTAAACGCGTAATCATACTATCCATCCATCCATTGTCTGTAGCCGCTTATCCCATTCTACAGGGTCGCAGGTGAGCTAGAGCCTATCCCGGCTGACTATGGGCGAGAGGTGGGGTACACCCTGGACAAGTCGCCAGGTTATCGCAGGGCTGACACAGAGACAAACAGCCATTCACACTCACACCTACGGTCAATTTAGAGCCACCAATTAGCCTAACCTACATGTCTTTGAACTGTGAGGGAAACCAGAGCACCCGGAAGAAACCCACGCAGACATGGGGAGAACATGCAAACTCCACACAGAAAGGCCCTCGCTGGCCGCTGGGCTCGAACCCAGGACCTTCTGGCTCTGAAGCAACAGTGCTAACCACTACACCACTGTGCCGCCCTGTAATCATACTAATTTTTCTAAAATATTTACTGGTTAAAAAAGACATTTCATCGTGAAATATTGTGGTCACATCAAACTGCTTCTGAACAGCACTTCAGTCTGTAGCTATGTCCAAAATCTGATTGCTGATGTCCTCAGTCTCGGTCTTCAATCCTTACTATGTATTTCTGAATATGTGTTCTGAACAGCCTACCATGTTATATTCCCTGGGATCTTATGAGTGGAAACATGTGTCTTTCACATTCTTTTTTTTTTCCCCTTTATAACCTGACACTGCGCAAAATACCCCAGAATCCAGAGATACTTTTGTCTGGATATTTCAAACTATGACCCGTATATGATGAAATCCATGTTAGATCCTCTCCAATCATGACATTCAATCAAAAAAATCTCCAGATATGCTCCTGATATGATCCAGTTTCTTGCAAGAATTTAAAAAAGATATCTCTTGGGGTTTTGGCGCAGTGTCATGACTGAATGATCACAGAGCTGTAAATTATACTAAGTGCTGTGAGCGGTGTATGGAACTGGTAAACCTTATCGGTATATCCATAGAGTAAGCATCCTTTACCAAAACACAAATATGACATTTGTGCAGTAGATTTTCATGGTGAAGGCAAGAGAAATACTAAATTCGGACTGGCAGGTTTGTAAAGCATGGAAAGTTCGCATTGGTCACATTTGATTTGTTTGTGTGGAAACTTCCAATGGCTCATGAGTGTAAAATCCATTAACAAACCAAAATGAACGTTCATGCATTCATGTGATGTTATTTTAGACATGAGCATTTGCACAGTATTTAATATGAGTATGCCAACGCTGTAAACTTGTCTAAAGCAAGCCGGGTTTTTAAGAAGAAAGAATTGCTCCAAACTATAATGATATGTCACTTCACATGAATCATTTTCACTTTGCTAGAGAGATAATAGACTGAAAAATTGAAATTATTTTTCCTTATGGTTGTCACGTCATGTCCAAACAACAATGAACATGTGATATTCTTAAGCTTTCTGTTTCAAGTTGACGTGTTGCTGGATTTGCGTTTGTGTTTTCTGATTTACTGTCATGTTTTTAAATTTGCTGTTGTGCTGAATTTTTTGGTTTTTGAATTTGCTGTTGTTGTTGTTGGTTTTGTTGTTGTTGTTGTGCTTTTGAATTTGCTATTGTTTTTCAGAATTTTTGGTTTTGTCATGTCTCTTCATTTGCTGTGTTGTTTCTGAATGTTCTGGCATATTTTTTTAATTTGCTGGGGGGTTGTTTTTGTTGTGCTTCTGAATTTCTTGTTTAGTGTGTGGGTTTTTTGTTTGTTTTTAATTTTGCTGTCATGTTTCTGCATTTTGATTTTGTGCTTTTGAATGTCCTGTCATGTTTTTTTTTTTTAATTAGCTGGTGTGTGTGTGTGTGTGCGTGTGTGTTGTTGTTACCTCCACCATCTTCGTTGGAGCAGGTTATGTTTTTGCCTCCGTTTGTTTTTCTTTGTTCCCACCATAACTCAAAAAATAGTGAACAGATTTTGATGAAATTTGGAGGAAAAATAGGACATGTGTGAAAGAACAATTGCTTAAATTTTGAGGCAAATCTGGATATGTATATGGATCCAGGATCCAGATGTGTATGATGATCCCAGATTTGTTTGGCTTTTCCCAATATAACTCAAAGTAGTCAATGGATTTTGATGAAATTTGGAGGAAAAGTGGGACATGGGCCAAGGAACAACTGATTAAATTTTGATGCAAATCCAGATATGTATGTGGATCCAGTATCTAGATATGTATGTGAGTCCAGGATTTTTGTGTCTGTTCCCAATGTAACTTAAAAAGCAGTGAACAGATTTGGATGAAATTTGGTGGACAGGTTTAGTATTATCCTAGGTTCAAGTGACTTGATTTTGATGTTGACAATATGTCGCTTTGTGGAAGTATGCACTCTACCAAGTGCCCTTCTAATTTGTTTGTTTTGTTTTGTAGTATTTTTGATTTTGCTTTTGTTTTGGTGTGTGTGTGTGTGTGTGTGTATGTTTTTCTGAATTTTTTGTTTTTGTTATGTTTTTGACTTTGCTGTTGTGTGTTTTGGTTTTGCTGATTGGCCACTATAGAAACTTCTACAAGCATACATGAAAAAATACAGATCAGAAAAGTTGAAAAGCACAGCCTCCATAGCAGGACACCTTTCTAATGAAGCTTCGCTTATAATCTTGTACATCTTGAGCATCAGTAACTGCCAAATTAAGTGCAGAGTAGTCCTATAGCAAGACGTGAAGGTTTGAGGTAATACATTTATGCATGTTAAACTGATAAGCTTAGTTCTGGCTGATGAAGTGCTTGTATACCTCTAGGTAAGGCCTTATTGTGCTTTAAAGCTATAACACACTAAGCTGTATTGTGTGCTTTAACACATGGACTTCTGTGAAACATCATCTGTAATGAAAGTGTACCACAGAGTAGCTTACAGTTGTGAACCATGAGGCAGTTTATGAAAATTGTGTCACCGTTAATTTTATCGCACCAGCTTTGGATATTTATGTAATAAGGACTAACGGATCTCCATCTCCAGTGGTTCTGCATATCAGCAGCCTGAAAAGAGTCTTTTCAGACAATGTCCTTTGTCCTCTGCCATTTGACACTTTCTACTTTATATCTCAGCAATGGCTACTTGTGCACTAAGGCACTAATCCAAGGTTGTAAATATCATTAATCTCTCATGCGTACTAATGTTCATGTACACCGTTACTCATATTTTGTTTATCACAGTTTTTATAGTGTCCACCTCAAAGACAGAACATTTCACAGTAATAGTAATGCTTTTGTTTGTTTGTTTGTTTGGGTGTTTGGGAACAAGTTCAATTTGATTCATTCAAGAAATTCAGGTTAAAAACAAAAAACAATGCACAACACATCACTTTCAGGAAGAAACTAGAAGGCATCATCCAGCAAAACTCTGACCCTGTAAAGAGGACAACAAGAGACCAAGGGTAAGGCTCCACATGATGCTACCACCAGCATGCTTCACTGTGGTGATGGAATACTTACGCAAGTGACTCATTGAGTCACTCTAGTTTTCAGTTAACGTCATGTCTGTGTCTTAAGTCAAGTTATAGTTTGTTGACCTCTTTTATAGACCTAGTCATTCTTAATTTTGGTATTTTTATAAGTTTTTTAATTTTTGGACATTTTTAGGTAAATAAAACCCTGCCTTTTGAGCCAAAAACTCCTATGTCCTCTTGCCTCACTGTTTGGTCCCTGACAATTGGTGTGTATACAGTATATAAACATTGAATTGAAATATACTGTAGGTTTTTGCGGTACTAACTGTATGTAACTTGATGTAAGGGTTTAACTAAGAACAGTGTGCCACCTAGCCTTTAATCATCTCACTGTTCATACTTTCCAGTCAAGAAAGTAGCTTTCCTTATCATTTCTTTGGTATGGAGGTTAAAGGAATTGCTCTAATGGGTTAGATTACATCAAAATTTTGTCTCATGTTGGATTTGAGCTGTTAGTCAATGTGGGAGGAGTCTTCACAGATACTGAACCATCCAGCCATTATCCATAACCACTTATCCTGTGCACGGTTGCGGGCAAGCTTGAGCCTATCCCAGCTGACTATGGGTGAGAGGCGGGGTACATCCTGGACAAGTGGCCAGATCATTGCAGGGCCGGCACATAGAGACAAACAACCATTCACACTCACATTCATACCTACGGTCAATTTAGAGCCACCAGTGAACCTAACCTGCATGTCTTTGGACTGTGGGGGAAACCAGAGCACCCAGAGGAAACCCATGCAGACACGGGGAGAACATGCAAACTCCACACAGAAAGGCCCCTGTCAACCGCTGGGCTCAAACCCAGAACCTTCTTGCTGTGAGGCGACAATGCTAAGCACTACACCACCATGTCGCCAGACACTGAACCAGTGGTTATGATAAGAATAGAATCGTAATAAAAATTTATTCGAAGTCCTATAGATTGTGTGTCTAGATATCTTTTTATTTTGTAGTTTCTTAAGTTTCTGTAAAGTCTCCTCTGTTCAAACGTTACATAGTCTTGGGCTATAGGTCTCAAACTGAAGACAGCCAATGGGTCAGCGGTTCACATAAAACCCCAGACTGTCCAATTTGCTTGTTATTCTACTCACTTCCTGACTTCATATTGCGCTGTTATATCTCTCTTCAGTTCCCCGATTAAGACTTAGGAAGGAATGTTGTTGCATATGAAAATATTTCTAGTATTCCAGAGGGTTCAGAGTTCTTAGAGATGAATAATAACCCAAATATTTTGCATAGTCGAGCGCTTGGGATATAGTTTGTTCTGACCAAATATAATAAACTTGTTACTTGTATTACAGGAAATAAAATTCAACATTAATGGTTACTAGCTCTGCAAAATATCCCTCGCAGTGACAAAGAAATTGCAATCTAGGTATGTATTCATCAACTAAATTAATGTCGAAAGCAACTGCCATTTATATTGTGTTTCATGTCTCGCTTTTATAAAGTATGAAATGATTTATGCTGACTAAATGAGCTGAAAAACAACTCAGAGGCAGAACAAAGCAAAAGCTCATTTCCTAATGTACGTATTTTGTAAAGCAGATCTGACAGACAAAAAAAAAAGAAAAGCTGTCTAGGATCTATTCCCTGGAAGCCTGCATTGAGCATTATCGAGCACACTTGATGAAAAAAATGGAAACAAGTGTGTATCCAGTTTTTTTTTAATTGTATTTATTCTTTCAGCACACTCAGTATAGGCCGTATTGAGAGTTAGCGACTTAAGTCCTAAAGTTACATCAATATTTACACAGAGAAACGTATTTGTATTCAGAGTTCAGCAACATACATGCTTCAGTCAATTTTCACGGCTTTTTTTTTCTTCTGATTATGCATATTTACATTCTTGTATGGATCACACCTTCAAGGTTGCCAGGTATTTCTTGAATATAAGAATCAGAGACGGGCTTTTGAAACCACTTATAGAAACCTGCCTTTAAACACAAGCACTGGCATTTAAACCTGAAAAAAAAAAGGGATATAAAATGCGGACTGAAAAAGGAAATCACTTTTTATCCTTTACTGTCAAATGTAATATGACGTTACCTACAAGCAAAAAGCATTTAAAATAAAAAGACTAATTGGATGATACACTCACTGGACACTTTATTAGGAACACCCATCCACCTGCTGTTTTATGCAGGTATCTAATGTCCAAGGTATCCCTTGACAGCAGCACAATGCATAAAATCATGCAGATACAAATGAAGCGCTTCAGTTAACATTCACAATGTTCAAACATCAAAATGGGCAAAATTGTGATCCCAAAGTGTGATGTTCTTTCACTGTGGCGTGGGTGTTGGTTTGAGCCAGTTGGACTGGCTTGAGTATTTCAGAAACTGCTGATCTCCTGGGGTTTTCACACACAGCAGTCTCTACACAGAATGGTGCAAAAAACAAAAAACATCCAGCGAGTGATAGTTCTGTGGGTGGAAACAAGAGTCTTGTTGATAAGAGAGGTCAGAGAAAAATGGCCACATTGGTTCGAGCTATTTTGCCAGGAAGGATATAGTAACTCATAGCAACTCTTTACAACCGTGGTGAGCAGAAAAGCATCTCAGCATGCAACAGCAAAAGATCACATTGGGTTTCACTCCTGCCAGCCAAGAACAGGAACCTTCGAATCAAGAACAAGTTCCTATTAAAGTGGCCAGTGAGTGTATATAACTGAGAAAATATAAAGCATATGAAATAAATTTAACAAAAGTCTGGCATATTGGCAATATATTTCTGCATAAATATTCCTCATTATTCAGTGTCTTTATAAAATAGCACTTGATCCAGCGCATATGATTGGTTTGGATTTTATGTGGAATGAAGCCCAAAGAGACTAAACTGAGGTCATGAAACTGTAACGTTTATATAAATATGTAAAACATCAAATCTGTTTTATCATGTTTTTCAATCTCAATTTTGAGTTCTTGAATTAAAGAAATAACGGCATGGTTTTGGTTCACTCAGTGAATAACCTGAATAATCTTCAACAAATAAAACTTGCCCGTGGTTTGAAGGATGAGCTAACTGAGGCTCACTATGGCTCACTTTAAGTGATGTTCATTTTATCTTGAAATTTTATCCAAGAGATAATTCAGTCCTTCATATTAACACAGTTCCTCATTAAGATGCCATCTCCTGCCCTCTGTGCAAAAACAAATACTTAATACTGGCCTCAAATAATGTTTCATAGTGTCTTTAAGTGTACTTACAGTTCAAAACCTAGATTTCAGCATGCCATATTGTGGTTACTTCAAACCGTACTTCAAATTTAATACCGTTCCTCGCTCAAGCAAAAAGTCTGAGCTCAGAATCACAAATACCTGATACATTTAAAGTCTCGTTTACTCCTAAATAGTGTTTAACTCCAGAGATACATCTGACGTCTAAATATGGATGCATATATAGCAATTTCAATATTGAATCTTTACTATATGTGTTTAATTCAAAATATGACTCTAAATAGATGTGTGTTTGGAGTTGGAATGTAGAACTAGGTTGAACTGTAATACATTTGTCATTGTGTAACTGTAAGTAATGTGATGCGATTTATAGGCCCATATACAGTATTTTATTGTATTAAAGGTAGACTGCCTTTCAGATTTTTCAAGTGTAGGTCATAAAAAGAATTTTCCCTGACACTCAATTTTTTCTGTTTAGTGGACCAAAAGCTACTGAATTCAAATCACAGACTTCCAATTTTATTAGGGCTTGTAAAAATAGAACAATTAATGAATTTAGAGTCATGTGGCCATAAATTTGCCGCTATTTTTTCCTGCTTCACCATGACCCAATTCAAGATACAACGTCATGCATCACGTGGTGGGCTTTCCCCGTTTGCGCAAGGTATTGTGGGATACAAATTTGAAACAGGAGAGAAAAATGGAGGATGTGAGTGTGCGAACGAAACGTGAAAGACCGACTACAGTAACGGAAAGTGAGAAGAAAAGACGTTATGTTATATGCGAAGGAAAGGAAACGCAGGACCAAATTAATAAATATCGGCGCTCAGCGAGCACCTCGGTGTGATCAGCTGTTTATTTAGTGACAGAATGATGGAACTGTCCGTGCACGGTCAAAAGTAAACCTACACATGCGCGCATACACACGGACTTCCTCTGTTTGCTTGACTGTGCGATGCGAGCGATTTAATGCACATTATTTGCTTTAATCCCCTCAAATTAAATAACTTCCCAGCCATAGAATGGCCTGATATTTTGTGAGAGATTACAGAAATAAATTTATATCACAATGACCAAATTTCAGACTGAACTAAATTTCACTGATTTTATGAAATCAGAAGGCCATCTCGCTTTAAGTGGCTTGTTATTGCTAAAACATAACCATGGGCAATTAATGAAGGTACAAGTTGACTGCTGAATATCTCATTCTCATCTCATCTCATTATCTCTAGCCGCTTTATCCCGTTCTACAGGGTCGCAGGCAAGCTGGAGCCTATCCCAGCTGACT
>JAPFFA010000002.1:7374323-7385199 GCA_026153275.1 Sciades herzbergii | reverse complement strand
AGAGGTTCACACACTTTTGCCACTCACAGATATGTAATATTGGATCATTTTCCTCAATAAATAAATGGCCAAGTATATTTTTGTCTCATTTGTTTGACTGGGTTCTCTTTATCTACTTTTAGGTCATATTTATGCAGAAATATAGAAAATTCCAAAGGGTTCACAAACTTTCAAGCACCACTGTAATAAGACTGGACTCATTAATAAATTATATATCTCAAATCACTCCTTCCATCACGATCATCGCTGGTCTAGTGGTTAAGAATCAGAAGGCTCCAAGTCTGAATCCCAGTCAAGTATGAAAAAAGATATTTTAAATAAAAAGTGCTAATTAGGTAGACAGGAATAGGTAGACATACAGACAAGAGGAAATACCAGGTAGGTATAGACAGACAGGAAGTGGATGGGGGGGAGGGGGGGGAGTGATGGAAAATACCTTTTAAGAATCTTAGGTGATCCAAAATTTTACCTACATTGGAAATTATGAACTAGGTTAAAAACATTTTTTAACCCAGGTCAAAAAATATCACCTAGGTTGAAATTTTTGACCTGTAACAATGACTGATTATCTGCTATAACCTAAGTGATAACAGGAACTAACTTGTTTGTCAGACATTCCTTCATGTAGAGCTGCATCCCATCATCCATCACCCCTGGCATTGATTATTTTCCTATAGCAGTACACCCACAAGTATTATATTCCTTACAGATTGCATTTTAGGCCCTAAAATGTCCTCTACATTATGGATATTGTGTAACAGTTGGATTACATAAATGGCATTTAGTGGACGCTCTTATCCAGAGTGACGTACAACATACCCAGAGCAGCCTGGGGAGCAGTTGGAGGGTTCAGTGCCTTGCTCACAGGCACTTCAGCCATTCCTGCTGGTCCAGGGAATCGAACCAGTAACCTTTTGGCCCCAAAGCTGCTTCTCTAACCATTGGGTTGCCATGGGTTGGAAAAACTAGGGCTGTAGTCAACCCCCCCCACTGTGAAGTTCAAGACAAGTCCAAGGCTAGGGTTGAAAAATCAAAAAATTATATCCTATATCCTTCTTTAACCAGTTTTCCTTGACCTCAGTGGAAACTGTCATGAGAACAAGGAATGACGTGAAGGAGAATTCATAAGAATTTATTAAAAGACAACCATGGTTCTAGGCACTTGGCAAGGTAATTATGCAACAGCACGTTATTGACTTGGGTCTTTAAATGTTCCTGCTGCAAGGAATCGTACAAAGGCATAGTCTCTGTTCCTATCCTTTTGTAAAGGATGGTTCATTGTACCTTGCGCTAAAGGAGATAAGGAAGGAAGCATTAAAAGCAGCTTTCCTTTGCGTTTAGAGAATATGAACAGCTCTCATCATGGCAGCCACTTAGATACTTCCAGGTCACTTCACTCAGTAAGGAAGCTTCCTAAGCAAAAAAAAAAAAAAGCTCGATTCAACCAGAGCCCAAGTCTTAAGAGGGTCAAGTCCAAGTGAAAGCAAGATGGAGTCAGGATCAAGACTGGAAAACCATCAGATCATTTTTGAAACCAAGCCTTTACTCGCTTCATTCATGCATTGTTCCAATGATTTAGCTGTTTCCTAGAGGAAGGAAGGAATTACTTCCTTCCTGTCAAACTCTGTGCATGCAGAAATATAACAAGCACTATTGTTACAAACCACTGACTGAAACCAAGACCATATTTAGTCCAAGTGTTTAAAAAAAAAAAAAAAAATTAATCTGAAACAAATCCAACTCAATGAAGAAAATTTCTAGAGACCAGACTCGAGTCCTACAGCCTTACTTAGAACTTAAACTGAAATCTGAGATTGATATTATCCAAGAGGAAATTATAGTGTGTCGCATTTTTTCTCTTAAATTAATTTTAATATACATGTGTGTGGCCAAAAGTATGTGGACACCTGACCATCACACCTAGATGTGGTTCTTCGCCAGAACGTTGCCACAAAGTTGAAAGCACACAACTGCATGGACTGGAACATCTTTGTATGTTGTAGGATTACAGTCTCCCTTCACTTGAATGAAGAGGCCCAAACCTGTTCCGGCATGGCAATGCTCCTGTGCACAAAGCACACTATATAAAGACATGGTGTGTTAAGGTTGGAGTGGAAGAACTTGAGTATCCTGCACAGAACCCTGACTAAACTCCACCCCATTGAACCTCCCGGATCTCCTCACCCAACATCAGGTGAGCACAAACTCATAAAAGCACATATGGATGGATGGACAGTCAGGTGTCCACATACTTCTGGTAATGTAGTGTAGTTGATGTGCCTCAGCATACAATTTCTACCTTTGTTCTTTAATAAAACACATTCTAGCTGTATTTAGCTTAATTTGAAGACACTTGTCCCTTCGTAATTCACGAAAGTACAAACAGAAATGTTCGTCGCATTAGCTGACGTCATTAAATTATAAACTTCAAAACAAGGTGGACATGTTAATAACAGGGTGGACACAATAATAACAGGGAGGCCAATACCAGTGATAGTTAAAAACGACCTTTTTTGTGGTTTTATTCTTAAGTACATATCATTAAAGTGCATAGATTGAGGTGGTTAAGATAATGGCTTTGAGTTGTATGTTATTCAGTAGATTTTAACGCTAAGTGAAAACACATTTCCGAAGTAAATCAAGCTTAGTGCTTAGCACAAATTTAGGCCCAGGGGAGGATTTCAAAGCCCAGTTTTCAACTTTATTGTCATCCACACAGTATACACACATGTACAGGATAATGAAATAGTTGTTTTTTTTTAAAGCTAACTCAGCAGAATTACAGTGACTGTGACTAATCTTCGACTCATTCATCCTAAATCGATGGTAAAACACTGATTCATATCCCTGTCCTTGCCAGAAAGATGACTGGTGGGTGATAAGTAGAATAAAGTCCACAGCTGTTCCAAACTCACTCACGGTGGTAAAGCAGGTCAAGACGATCAGCCATGCGGTCAGGATAGCAGCATTTCCCCAGAGCCTCAGGACTCTGTTTACGAATAAAGCCATTGAGAGTGTCAATGGTGCTTCACACAGCGTGAACCTTTCCCATGGAGTTTCTATTCACTGGAAGAAGAAGAAAAAAAAAAAAAAGAGGTGAACTTTAGAAAAAAAAAAAAAAAACTTTGCTGCAAAAGAAAGACATATTACAGACACATTTATCATATTTTTACACTTGTAATATGAGTGCTGAAGTGAAATATATCATTTTCAGAAGTCTAAATTTTTTCATAGATTTCTGTTTTATGACTTCTACATTATCAAGTCAGTACAAAAACATTTTACAGTCCAAACTTTCATTTTCCAGCACAAAATTAAACGTTACAGGGGGGAAAAAATGTATCTGAGCAGCATATTCCATAACTGAGCACTTTTCAGATTAAAAAAGAAAAAAAACATAATGAAGGCTGCTGGGTTTTGGTGCAAAATTAAGACGCAAGTGTGACAGTCAGAGTGTCCAGAAGAACTGTCGCTGGTTCTGTAAGATGCTCAGTAAAACCTACAGCTACCTTTCCCCCCAAGCAAAGAATATTTAGTCTTACCCCAAATATTGACTGTTTCATTTATTACGGCTTACTGTAATTTTTTTAATGTTGAAACACTTCGCTATTTTTAAGCCATTTTTGGTCGACAGTATTTCTTTACATTCCATGTACCTAGGACTTGTGCACAGTGCTGTATATACACAAGTGAGAATGACAACCATGTAATCAGAGGCATTATAAACAAATCTGTGACTCCTCCATCATATTCTGAGCACCTGAAATGTCTGATAAAAATTAACTTAAAAAGCAAATACTCAAACATTTTTAAAAAGCTTTAAATTAGTGTTTAAAATTAAGCTTGAAGAAGTCAGTGGGCATGTGCCTCTCAGTTTGGAACGGGCATGTGTGTAATTAAACTTGTCAGCATTTTTAATTAGCTAATTAGCTCTCCATTCCTCTGTGTGGTCATAGAGACTGTTACTGGAGCAACCACTTGAACGAAACCAATCCATTTCAATGCTGGAAAATGAAAAGGCCGTGAAAAGGCCGTAATTGTGATAAAGTGCGGAGTGGAAATTTGAGAGAAACACCCCCCCACACACACACACTTCACTATTAATAATAACAGAGTTGATCAGTTTGAGTGAAATGACAAGTGACAAGCAACAGCAAAAGGGTTTTGTACAGCTGCCACCAGAGAATGAAATTTGGACTATGGAGCATGTTTCTGTGGTCCATCCTCCGCTAGTAGCTACTTGATATGTTGTGGGGTTTTTTTTTTAAATGCCTCTCAAGTAATGATGCAATTAAGAGGTGGTTTAAAAACAAAAAACCCACAGGTATTACATTACACTCTGCTGAAAAATGTAAAAGTGTTCCCGCTTGCATAAATATTGACCCCCACTGGTATGAAACCACTACACTAGTTAGGGATGTGAATTTTACCAGAAGCATCTTTAGCGAGAATGTAAACACACACATACACACACAATGGGAGCAGTTAGCCAGCCAGCTAGTCGACTATGAAGCGACTCTGGCTTCTTCAGGATCTATTTCCTGCAAGCTCGTGCCCTCTTGCTTGTGAGATATTGTTTAAATCTAAAACCACACCCCTACCTGCTGCTCAGATGTGTTGTGAGGTGGCAGTACAGCTCCAGCATGGCCCAGAGCTGGAACTCGACTTGGCTGGCCTCGCAATGTCACTGTGATTGTAGTCGGGGCTTTCAGACCTGTTTGACACACACACAGGGTACAACATTTCAGCTCAAAGCCTGGCTTCCTCTGCCAGAAGGTTAAAACCTAGTCATTAATAGAGCTTTCGAGAAGATAAGTCAAACCTACAGTACTTTCAAAACAACACAAATAACTGAAGGAATGATCTCAGTCTCCAGATTCGAACCTTGGTGAAAACTTGTGGTCTGAATCAAAGAGAGACGATACAAACCTGGGAACAGAAAGGAGTTCTGCATGGAGGAGTGGACCAAGATCCTTCTACAAGTGTCTCCAAGCTTGTTAGACATTATAGGAAGAGATTCTGTGCTATTATTCCTGAAATGGTAATTGTAATGGTGAAATTTTTTTTTTTAAAAATTGCGTTTGAAACCAAAGAATGAGAACCAAAAGAACTGATACCAATACTGGCATCTGCCGTAGATCCACTACTTATTGCGATTGCTCATTTAAAAAAGCTCTAATGCCAACACCACCAAGTCACACTGTGTGACCAAAAAAAATAATTTTATATTTATCAAAAAACAAGTACTTTTATTAAAAATAGGAAGCCATGGCCTAATGGTTAGAGAAGCAGCTTTAGGACCAAAAGGTCACCAGTTTGATTCCCTGGACCAGCAGGAATGGAATGACTGACGTACCCTTGAGCAAGGCACCTAAACCCTCAACTGCTCCCGAGGTTACTCTGGTTATATTGTATGTTGCTCTGGATAACAGCATCTGCCAAATGGCATTAATATAATGTAAACATCTTGTGGTGTTTAAACAGCATAATAGAGCACAATTGACTAACAGTCATTAACATGAGCTCAAGGTGCCACAAATTTTGCAAACAAAAGGCACTCTCAATTGTGGAACAGTGAATTGAGTATTCAGGGGAATTATGTACAAGATCAGGGGTGAGTTTACCAAAAGCCTCTTAATGCTGAGAACATCTTAACTAGGAGAGAGACTGTTCATTGTGCTGCTCACTCTACCATTTAACGATGATCTTTGCACTGCAATGCTTTTGGGAAACTCAGGCCAGTTCAGTTCTGCGAGCACCAAGTACTCAGCCACTTCGCTATACTTCTTAAGGGTCTATGTACTCGGCGCTAAAACTCTGCAAGGAGTCCATTGCTTGGAACACATTACCACAAACATTTTAAAAAAAGTGCATGATGCCTCTGACTGCATAATACTAAGCAGGATCCTCAATCCAGTATACTCATTATTTGAGGAGCACAAAAAACAAAACTCTGTAGATTTATTATATAGCACCATACCACAAGCTCAAAATCTCACATATTTGATGGTTTTCTATGTTAAATGTTTGCACATTTCCTAGAAGGGTGCCAATAATTTTAGAAGACACTGTAAATAGAATTTTTTTTTTTTTTAGCTCCATCAGGAAATCGTAGGCCTCAAGTTGATAGAAATAAAAATGCTTTAAAAAGGTGCAACTGGATAGAGAACCTGATATAACTGATTATTATATGATTCTCAAGTTAATTCAGTAAATAAAGAAATCTTGTTTCATGATTGTGATGAAGTATGATGTGACTTTTGGACGGATTGAACACCTGAATGTTTGAATGAACCGCAGAAATTAATGGCTGAAGGGGAAAAACATGCATAATGAAGAAAAACTAAACCAGAATGAACAAAAAGGTAAATAAATGTGTGTTATCTGGGATGGACCTTAGAACCAGTAATGAGAGTAAGTCAATATACACAGATTAGAAAGAAGATAATAATACAGTATAAAAAGGTTGTTCAGCGCCCTCTGCTGACTGTAAGGTGATCTGCAATTGCAATCAAAAATACTTTATGTTTCCTTTTAAATCTTCCAACCATTTGTTGTTTCTGTTATAAGGGAAAGAGGTCATTTCTGGGCTGTAAAAATGCAAAATATCTTAAAAATTGTATGATTGATACAGGTCAGGAAACATATCACACTAATAATCCCTTTACATTTCTAATTTTTCAGTAATGTCTGCAATTCTGAGGAAAAAAAAAAATAAAAATGACGGGGGAATAATGACAAAGCTTGACGTCAGTGATACTGGTTTGTTGTTTTTGTTTAATGAATGCATTTGTGACTGGATGTCCAAAAAAAACCCACCAGTACGTGTGTTGCATCAAATTTAAAAAATTAAAAATGGACAAAACAAATAAGAGCATGAACATAATGAGAATGTAGAAACAGACCAAAAAAAAAAAAAAAGCAGCTGGTGACATGAGAGCTTCATTAACATCAACATAGTTCTTACAACTCTTCCATTTGTGAATTTAAACAGCGTTTGTGAAGTTGTGTGTTTAAACTGGAACTCGATCTCGCCTGCATGTTGCTTTTTCTATAACGTTAGCGATCTTTCCTTATGATACATATATACAAGCATGGATTTATACATCTTATTTTCTCTGGAACGCATCACTGATTTAAACACAATACAATGCACTACGCTTTATCTCCTCCGTCTAACAGTAAGCACTTTCCTTTGCTTTTTTTCCTGTCGTCTCGCTGCTTGACAGCTCTGGTCGCTTTGCTAAGCCGGGTTACAGCCAGTAGTCATGGTAACATTTCCCTGAACCCTACTCAGCGTGGTCGCCTCTGTTTGGTGGAGCGCGGTGTCGGTAAGGACGTACCCACGCTCTGATTGGCTACGTGGGCAAGTCCTGGCAGGCTATTGGCCAGCTTGGCCAGGCCTCCGTTGGTGAGGAGTTGATGGATGGCTGTGCTTTTGGTCACTCCAGCGCCGGTGGAGACTACAGGAACGGCGCGCACCAGAGTGCCACCTGCTGGACTGAGTGAGGTTAACACCTGTCCATGAGCCTGAGCCTTCCCTCCTGATGCCTGAGAGAGACAGAAAACAAAAACCCCACATATCTGTATATTCAGCAAAATACTGTAGAGTGCAACGCAAAGCTATGGGACAAAGACTGGGCTTGTACCTGTGTGCTGGAGGGTAGAACCGGGGCTTTAGAGCTGATCTCCTGCAGGCTGAAGCTGAGGCCCTGCAACAGGCTACTAGCAGAGGTAGCTACACACACAGTAAGAGCAAGAAATGAGCATTACGGCACTTTTTTTTTTGCGCACATTTAGGCCAAACACCCCTCATGCAGAACCAAAAGTCCAGGAAATTAAGGCATTTTTTTTTATTTTTAGCTCCTCTACAAACCCAGGGGACAGAGACAACTCTGTTTCAGACTGGATAACGGTGTTGTTCAGGGTTAGAGTTTGGATTACAGGAGGAGTTCCGGCTCCAGCGCGTCCCTCTGGACTTTTGGTTCTGCAGCGTCTCCTTTTATACCTTGTGCAGAAGTCTGGACCTGTGCTGGGGTGGATGAGGAACCAGATATGACTCCTCCCTGCAGGCTGTGGAAGGAAGCTCCGCCCGAGCTGAGACCTCCAGTGACATCAGTCAAAGCCCCAGACCTACCAACACACACCAAAAAACTAATCACCACACTAGACACCGATAAACAGTGTTCGGCCCTTAATATGAAAAATAAATATAGTGAATTAACCATCATACTGCTATGACACACGACTACAACCCCACGCTGTTCACTGCATCTTAAAAAACACCACCACGCAAGTATTTCACCATACTTTAAAAATGTCGTATGTTCTGCGAGCGAGTTCATGTATGTTTGTGTCAGCATGTTTAAAAGCGTACAAACCTTTGAGCGCTTAACAGTCCGGAAAGATCTTTGGCACCCGATACAGTTTGGCCCATGTTGACTGTAAGGGGCTTTCCAGATGCTCCTACTGTTTTTTAAAAGATATTAAAACAACATCCTGAGCTTTTTCGTTCTCCAAGCATAGCCATGGTAGTCTCTAGTTTATTGAAAAGAAAGGTACATTGACACTTTCTCAGTGTTTACCTTCCTGGATGCCGGAAGGCACAGTGGCACCAGCTGTGTCGCCGTGGGAGACGATGGTGACTTTGATCTTGGCCCGTTTGGATGGTTTTGAAGGGATCGTGGGACTTGGCGTCTGCCTCCTCTTCAAATGGAGCCGCTGTTCGTTCTGCTCCAAACCTTCCACCTGTTCGCCGGACACAGGCACTGTGGCACAGAAAGAGCAGGGCGAGGGTCAGAGGAGGCGGCGTGCGCACACAAACATACCTGAAATCCAGCCATGCATGGGTTTTACTAATATTCAAAAAAAGACAAAAGTTCCTGTCTGCAAGAGTAACTTTAAAATCCTAATTTAAAAAGATTATCCAACTCACTTTGGAGCACAGAGATCAGTATTTCTGATAGGGCTGCAACAAAACCCAACAGTGTGTTGTGAGGCAATGTTCATGTCTCTGGCTCTCTTGTTTTCCATGACTGCCTAACAGTCAGTCAGTGTCAGTGATGAGACACACTTGAATCAGACCAAAATACTTTAAAATGTCTGATCAGTTACACCATGTTACAAAGACTTTCAAAGCACTGACAACCAGCTTTAGGACCAAAAGGTTGCTGGTTCAATTCCCTGGACCAGCAGGAATGGCTGAAGTGCCCTTGAGCAAGGCACCTAACCCCCAACTGCTCCGGGTGTGCTGTACATCGCTCTGGATAACAGCGTCTGCTAAATGCCTTTAACGTAACGATACTCAAAAGCGCATCCATCCTGCATTGTGAAAAACGACACTGTACTCCAAAAATATCACCCTTAAATGCATATCAAAAGCAGGGTCTGGCTGTAGACTGGAGCTTCACTCTAGACAAGAAACATGTGACCTCCACATGACCTATACACCCAAACCCTAATTCACATGGTTCCTGTATTTCCTATTAGTTATACCTTTTACATTGATTTCATAGAGCTCCAGTCTGCAGCCACACTCTCTTGTATACATTACTGACACCAACACCAAGGTTTGACAATTTTTTCCCCAAAAGAAAGTTTTCCGAAGGCAAGTTTCTTCAAAAACAGAGGATAAAAAGAAAGAAGGAAAAAAAGTTTAGATGAGTGATGCAGAGAAAAAGTGAGAATGAGAAGGGAGACATACTCACCAAACAGACAGGAGGGGCTGCCAGGAGGAACACTCTTCCTCACCAGCATGTTCTGTTTCATAAAGGCAGCGAACTGAGCTGCAGTGGACGGAAGACAAAGGTATACAGAATGAAGGGGAGGGGAAAAAAAAAAGAAAGAAAGAAAGAGGACAGGAAAGTAGGAAACACTCCCACATACACATCATGGGGAGGTGGAATGAACTGAGGAAAGGTGAAAATGCTTGCAATGAAGAACACTAACAACTAATCTACTGCTCAGTACAGAGGTCTAAAATTCAACAACGCAAACGCGTTCGTTTTCCGCACCTTGAGCTTGTTTGTGCGTGAGCACGGTTCCGGATCGCTGCATGTGCGTTTTGAGGAGCTGGGTGGCAGTGATGAGGCTCGACTTCTGAGCCGGAGACAGACTGGTGGTCTTGGGTTTGGGGCTGGCTGTGGGACTGCTGCACACACTGGACATGTCCTACAGAGGGGTGACAGCAAGTCAAAAATTCATCAGTCCTTATCTTCAATAGTGAGGTGTAAGGCGTCGACTGTACTTAACGCACTCATTCTAACACGTCATCGTTTCTATAGTAACAGCTCGTTCACAGGGACTTGTACGATGGACACTGTAGTCCAAGATGTATAATAAAAACTGATTGATTTTTTCTGTTTAAAAAAAATAATTCGGTTATTGAACAAAGAAAAACGCATTTGTAATTGTTGAGTCTCCAGCGTCAGTAAGTTTTCCGCCAGAGGAAAATCTTCTGGGAGGATGAGCTTCCGATTTCACAGCAACATCATAACCTGCATTGTTCTGTATTATTAACACGGCTCGAAATTCGCGGTGGTCCGGTCGCCCGAGGCGACTTAAATTTGTCATTTGGCGGGTAATTCCTGTCAGTAGCCAGCCTGGCTGGCTAGTTGAAAATAAAAAAAAATATATATGAAGCGAAGATTCAGACACACCATCAACTAAAGCCGCCACATATTAAGTATGTGCCGTGTGTGTTAAATCGATATATTTATCGGCAGTACGGAAAATACAGAAGAATTCCGAATCACATCGTGTACAAGTCAGGCTGTCGGTTTTTTCACTACTGTGCATGTATATAACGCATCTCGTTGAATATCGCGGTAATCACGTTATCAAATTCAATAGATGTGGCCACATTATCGCCCATTTA
>JAPFFA010000002.1:6537060-6550066 GCA_026153275.1 Sciades herzbergii | reverse complement strand
ACTGTTGCCTCACAGCAAGAAGGTCCTGGGTTCGAGTCCAGTGGCCGACAGGGGCCTTTCTGTGTGGAGTTTGCATGCTCTCCCTGTGTCCATGTGGGTTTCCTCTGGGTGCTCCGGTTTCCCCTACAGTCCAAAGACATGCAGGTTAGGATAATTGGTGGTTCTAAATTGACCGTAGGTGTGAACATGAGTGTAAATCTCTGTGTGTCAGCCCTGTCTAGCAACTTGTCCAGGGTGCACCCCGCCTCTTCCCCATAGTCAGCTGGGATAGGCTCCAGCTTGCCTGTGATCCTGTAGGACAGGATAAGCGGCTACAGATAATGGATGGAGTTAATAACAGCGGAAAAAAACGGTTTATTATTCTGAGTAACAGTAAATTATTCTGTATTTCTGGGAAAGTGACTGACTGGTGAAACCAGTATATAATATTATATAATAACAGAAAACTCTGTAAACACCCAGGAGCAGGACAAGTTCTTGAGGAAACAGTCCATCATGTCATATGGAGGAGTTTACTACAGCCCTACTAACTAACTAACTAACTAACTAACTAACTAACTAACTAACTAACTAACTAACTAACTAACTACTTTTTCACAACATTGTGTATGTAAAACTACACAATATCTACAATACAGTTGATTCCAAGAGGAATAATATACAGAGGATATTACACAGATGTGCGAAGATATGAAGTTTATCACTGAAAATATTTTCAACACGAGAAGATAAACTTCATATCTTCACACAACCATGCAATGTTCTTTATACTATATGAACACATCCACAAAAAATAAAAGGCAAGTTAATCAAAAAAATTTTCATTTTGAACCGGGTCGCTATTTTGACAACACGTGTCTAGTCAGTGGGAAAACACTGGGAGTGACGTCATTGTTGTGAAATATTGGGAAATATGCCACTCAGATCCGTGATGTATTTCGTATGAAAAATGTGAGTTTTTCAACACAAGAAGATAAACTTCATATCTTCAAGCCAATGTGTGATTTTCTTTTTATTATATCGACATTCACAAACAAAAAGTTCCCAAATTTATCAAAACAACTCACTCATCGATTTCCTCACAAGTGACGTATAGAGATTTACATCACGGTTTTGGTTCTCCATGTCCCAGATGGAGCTTGTATGAAAAATACGAGTGGCGTATTTCCCAGAAAAACACTCGTCTCTATGTCATATTATAATGTATGTCATAAGTAAAGGTTAATGTACAGTGAGTTGTATGATATTGTAAACTAATGACCTGCTCGCTGGATATTAAATCATTAACTTGACACAAAACATGGTTTTATTGATTTGAAAGTGAGTTTAATGTTTCTGTTAATGACGTAGTCCACAGCAATGGTCTATAACACAGAAATAACCCAATGAGGATGGGTTCACCCAAATGAGGATGGGTTCCCTTTGGAGTCTGGTTCCTCTTAGAGTTTCTTCCTCATGTCGTCTGAGGGAGTTTTTCCTTGCCACCGTTGCCACAGGCTTGCTCATTGGGTATAGATTAGGGATAAAATTAGCTCATCTTTAAAGCCTTTAATTTTCTGTAAAGCTGCTTTGTGACAATGTCTGCTGTTAAAAGCGCTATACAAATAAATAAACTTGGAATAACAGACTATAGATTGCCGTAATTGACCAATCAGAATCAAATATTCAACAAAGCCGTATAATAAGTTAGATATTACACACTTGAGAGTTGTGTTGTTGTAGGAATATAATCAAGAACAGGGAAATGTGATGGTGCAATGCAAATGTGATTATTTTCCTTTCCTCTTCCTTCACAGCAATTTGCAAACACTTCCAATTTTTTAATTTATCATTGAACAAGTTCATACTTTTTAGCCGTAGATAGTTGTATTGAAAGTTATGGAATGAATGTTCAGGAAACAACTTGTTCTCTCACCAGCTTCTTTTTTCTCTCTTGTGAAATTAATAAGAACCCCCCCCCAACAAATGTTAATATTATAACAACAATAATAACTGTTACTAAAGCCCTGACACTGGAGACTCCTTCCATAAATGTTGAAGAAACGTCTCCAAACAGAAGTCTTCACCATTCACTATAGAATCATTGTATGATTCTACAATTTCTTTGTGAAATAACTGCATTGTTATTATTGATGTGTTTATATGTTACTAGGTTTAAAATACAAATCCCTGAACAATATCAGGTGCATTAATGAACACAAACCTGTGCTTTGACTTGCAGTCAGAACTCCTGTCTGAGCAGCAGGTTATAGAAAATTCATCAACACTTTCTGACATCTCAGCCTGCTTACTTTGATGTGAGTAGTGCAAAAGTCAGTCAGAGAAATGTGGTGTTGTATTAATAACAGAACTCTGTGCAGGAGACCCTGAAAAATAAAACGTGGTTGTTCCTGTGGAGGTTCTTCTTCAGGGGTGCAGTGATGTGATGTGATGTGATGTACCACTTGCTGATCTCATGTTAATTTCAGTTTACTGCAAAACAAGTGTTTTTAATGTTAATATCCTTCATCATTCAGGTATCAGATAGTTGAGTCACACTGAGACTCCCACTTTCCTTCTTCTAACACCACATTCAGTCCATGAAGGTTTGTCGAAGCGAAGCAGGTGTGTTAAAGGAGTCACAGCATCAGCTGGAATATCTGTGGCGTGTTCTGTCACCTAGTGGGCAAAACAACACTGGCATGTGGTATTTTCTTCCAAATGACCAAAAGTGTTACATACAAACTCCAGACTGATTAGAAAACACTGTTTTGTGAGAGTTTTCTAAATTTATAAGGTTGTAGGTGCTTTTAGAAGGATTTTGCCTAACATTATTTATTGTTGATAAACAGCAAGGAGTAAAACTAAAGCAAAAATCAATCACTCACTCAATCACTTGATTGATTGATTGATTGATTGATTGATTGATTGATTGATTGATCTTTAACATTGTTCACTTAAAATTAACTTTAAAAAATTTAAATGAATAATAATTCCATTAAATTGATGAAGAAGTAATCAATTAACAAATTAAATTATTTGGGGAAAAAAATCCCTGCGTCAATAAGCGTCACAAAGATCAACATTAAATCGTAGAGTGAGCATCACTTTGATTCTCTCTCTCTCTCTCTCTCTCTCTAAGATGACCTTAAATTTGCAATGCTTTTAGGAAACTCAGCCCTGTTTTCTTGTTGTTCTATTTCATTCCTCTCTAAATGGGGTTTAGTTTGATCACACAGAGGCTACAGAACTTCTGTGAGTCACTCTGCATAAAGGAGTTTACCAAATGCTGGATGAAATGTAAATATAAAGGAGATTTTCACTGCATTTTAAACTGATTAGACAAACCACCATCAATACTTAAGCGCTCCTCTAGATCCTAGTGACCATTGTCACTGGGAATGTCACTAGGAATGTCCTGGGAATATCCTGGGAATGTCACTAGGAATGTCCTGGGAATGTCACTAGGAATGTCCTGAGAATCTCACTAGGGATGTCCTGGGAACATCATGGGATTGTCACTAGGAATGTCCTGGGAATGTCATGAGGAATGTCCTGGGAATGTCACTAGGGCTGTCCTGGGAATGTCACTCGGAATGTCACTAGGAATGTCCTGGGAATGCCATGAGGAATGTCCTGGGAATGTCACTAGGGATGTCCTAAGAACGTCATGAGGAATGTCCTGGGAATGTCACTCGGAATGTCACTAGGAATGTCCTGAGAATCTCACTAGGGAAGTCCTGGGAACGTCATGAGGAATGTCCTGGGAATGTTACTAGGGCTGTCCTGGGAACGTCCTGGGAATATCATGAGGAATGTCATGAGGAATGTCCTGGGAATGTCATGATGAATGTCCTGGGAATGTCATTAGGGATGTCCTGGGAACGTTGTGGGAATGTCACCAGGAATGTCCTGGGAATGTCACTAGGGCTGTTCTGGGAACGTCCTGGGAATGTCACTCGGAATGTCACTAGGAATGTCCTGAGAATGCCATGAGGAATGCCCTGGGAATGTCACTAGGGATGCCCTGGGAATGTCACTAGGAATGTCCTGGGAATGCCACTAGGAATGTCACTAGGAATGTCCTGGGAATGTCACTAGGGGCGTCCTGGGAACGTCCTGGGAATGTCACTAGCGATGTCCTCAGAATGTCACTAGGAATATCCTGGGAATGCGACTAGGGATGTCCTGGGAATGTCTCTAGGAATGTCTTGGGAATGTCCTGGGAATGTCACTCGGAATGTCCTAGGAATGTCACTAAGAATGTCCTGGGAATGTCCTGGATGTATTAGAATGAGAGAAGTCTTACTTCTCCTGCTCTTCCTTCACCATCTCAGGAATGATGGTGTGTCACAGTGAAATATACACTATACCATAATGATTTATTATTATTACCATCATCATTATTTTTATTATTTCTAAAAGCAGACTGTTATAGAATGTTAGCTACAGTTACTTTTAGTAGTTCAGCTAACTAGCAGCTACAATTGCAATAAAATATTCAATTTATCATATTTTTGATTAAAGAATTAATCCGATTGTTCATGAGGCTCAATACATGCTCAAGTAAACAGTGACACCAAGAGGCCATCGTTTAGATTTTCACCCTGCTCTTCTCTTTATTCTGACATTCCGTCCTGCTCTCATTCTGTCCACATGGACCCACCATCTGCTCCATTTCACCTCCTCAGTTTCCTTATATGGTCAGTGTTTCCTGTTCCCTTTATCCTGTTATTATTTCATCAGGATTTACACAGACAACATGCACGCCATGTAATCTAATGCTAATCACAAACTGATTCAAGCTTTTTTTTTTTAAAGAAGTCTTTAGTATTTTCCACTTTTAGGTTTTCCGCCACAGGAAAGTCTTCACAGCAACCTATATTCCTGTTCCAGACATGGAGAAAACCTACAGAATCTACAGCACTTTATTCGTTACAATAGTTCAATAAGCATTTTTTTTTTTTGCATTAATGTGTGAATCCATTTAATTCTTGAAATGTCCCTTTCCAGGCTGCTACCAGAGCACTTTCCCCCTGAATACCTGGAATATTCTACAAGTCACATGTTCAACAGGATGTTGCATCAACAAATTTCCTTAAAATCACAGGAAGAAGAAAAGTAAGTCCAGTTGTACTTTTTTTCTTTATTTGTAATGATGATGTGATATTGACTGATGAGGTGTTTTTGAAAGTATAACTCTGTTACCCAAATTATAGACTTAAATTAATAACAACATATTCATTTTTTACTGGAATCATTAGAATGTCCTTCATCTCCTCATGTCATCAGCATGGATGTTAGTTGTGTGTATTCGCTAATTCTGTGCTGAAAATCTCAAAAGTGCAGTCTGTCAACAAAGTAACTTAATCAGAAATAACGCACATCTTTAAGGGTTAAAATCACATTTTCTTCTATTTGATTTTGATTAAAATAGGATAAGTTTGAAGAGATACACAGGAGGTACCAGGAGGCCAATGCTTACATTGTCGCACATCGTTATCTCTTCTCTCCATTGTGACAAGATAATCTTATCAGAGAATCACTCTGGACTTTTAGGACTCATTATTTTCATTGTGCTCTTCTATGTGGCTTTGTCATTTAATCTTTATCCTGTTACAGTGTGTGTATATGAATATATTATATGGACACGAGTGTTTTACTGTTTTACTGGGAAATACACCACTGGTATTTTTCATACAAGCTCCACCCGGGACATGGCGAACGAAAACTGTGACATAACTCTCTATGTGCCACTTATGAGGAATTCAATGAATTGTTTTGATAAATTTGGGTACTTTTTGTTTGTAAATGTGTCAGTATAATAAAAAGAAAAGCACACGTTGGCTTTGAGATATGAAGTTTATCTTCTCGTGTTGAAAAACTCACATTTTTCAGACAAAATGCATCGTGGATCTGAGTCACATATTTAAATAATACTGTCTGGCTTTTTTTTCGTGGTATATCAGATATATTCCATTCAGCTAGCATGATATTGAACGAGTCGAAGACGAGTCGCTCAGTGGAATATATCTGATATACCATGAAAAAAGCCAGCCAATATTATTATTATTATTATTATTATTATAATACATACCCATTACTTTCGGGTGTTTAATGCATCTTTCTCTTTCAAAATTCTCTCAAAATCTTCCGTATTTAATGAAGCAAACCTGGCGGCCATGTTTGTTTACAAATTGTCACAGTCGCTTGCTAGCACAGAAGTTTTACATCTCTGGTGTGTGACGTCATGTTGTCCTGACAACCATGCGATATCGTAAACCATATTCAATGCTCATTCTCCATTGGGTAGAGTGACATAATACATGTAGGATAAGCGATATGCTAAAAATATTGCATGCTATCAAACCAAATGAATGAAGGGAATAGAACACGTTTTTATTCCATCAAAAATGTGTCCTGTATGTATAATATTCCCTGACATTTCACTCTGATGACATCACTCCCAGTGTTTTCCCACTGACTAGATGCGCATTGTCAAAATGGCGAACTGGTTCAAAATGAAAATTCTTTTGATTAACTTGTGTTTTTTTTTTTGTGTGTGTGTAGATGTGTCCATATAATATAAAGAACATTACACAGTGGTGTGAGGATATGAAGTTTATCTTCGTGTTGAAAATATTTTCACTCATTCACTTCGCTCACTCGTAATATATACATTCACCACCTGAAGATAAACTTCATATTTTTACGCCATCGTGTAATATCCTCTATTTATTTAACTGCAGTTCATAAAAAAAACCTTATATTTGTATTTTAACAAAGTCTTTTAATAGACAGCTGGATACAGCAGCTTATACACTACATAGTCACCAATATTAACAAATCAGAACAAAAATTATTTACAAATAAAGTGCAGTGTTTAAGGGATCGACAGTATTTACAGTATGGGACTGTATACATACAGACATATATATATATATATATATATATATATATTTCTTAGTTTCTTCATGAATCAGTAACATTAAACAGAAAAACGTGGAACATTTCAAAATATGTTCGGCAGTACCATATTCGTATTGCTTGATACACATTAATAATGTTGCTCGACACTCTAGTATGAAGTCTGGGATCACAGAATTTTAGGTCTCTCCCTGAGTTGGCTTTATCTGCAACGAAAATCTCTCAGCACGGTTCAATCTCAGTGTCTGAGAGATTTTCAAGTCAACTTTGGATGAGCTATAGGAGCATATTGCAAAAAGTTGGCGAAAGGATGTAGGAGATGGAAGCTGATCTTTTCTTCATTGCTTTGTCCACTTGTGCAGCTCATCATCCTGCACCAACAACAATTATGATTGAGTTTGTGCTTCATCTGTAGTCACTATGCGCATCATCAGGCCACTATGAAGGGAAAATGGCGGTGCAGTGAACAGCTAATATCAGCGAGCTAGTGAATTATTTCTATTTTCTAATCCAAAGGATTAAAATTCTCTGAGAACAAGAACCATATCCATATAAAGACATAGTTTGTTGGTGCTCCGTTACATCCCCATCACTTGCACTGACTGGTTTGCGTAGCTACACAGGAAAATGTTTTGGCGCAAAACTGTAAGAGGATGAATGAGATTTCTCATTGTGTCACAAGGTGGTGTGTGGAATGTTTCTCTGATTGTTATGTTCGACGTATGACGCTGAGTTGAGAGATCTAGAGGGCAGCAAAATTAACACGGGGAAATTACGAGATACACATTTTGTGCTGGAATTTGGGTCAGGCATTACTGTATTTTGATCCGAATACAAATATTGATGTACAATATTTCCATTTCTAAATATTATCTATATATTTGGGTACATTTTTAAGAATAATGTCTAGTAATATCTAGTAAGTTTCATCATACGTCGATCCTGATTTGTTTGCCAAACTAAATCTCGTAATTTATGATATATAATTGCGTATTGTAGTGATAGCATAGGCTTCTTTTGCTGTATTGCTCAACCCTCGCTGGCTGTGCAGATTTTGCTCATTGTTAGTTCTCACTTCGGCTTGTACAAAACTAAAATTTCACCAAAATATCTTAATCATCCTCGTATGCATTAGTATTATATGCGGTTTCATTTGATAAATCTTTGGGTCCCAGTGAACATGAAAGTGACCCAATATTCTCAGATGGGTTTTCCTGCTTATATAATAAATACACCTTATAAAATAGTGCAGAGTCGAGTGCAGGTAGTCGCTTAGTGCACTTTAGCATGTAGACTAAACAAACACACATTGTTTTGGTTCAGAGAGAATCTCACATATAAACGAATGTGTATGACGGATTGAAGACCAAACATCATCAAAGCCCCATGTCACAGTATGAAAAGCCCTTGTACAGTCTCTTTGGAGTACAATAAAGTTCACGAAAAGTCGGTGTTGTCTGAGCAGAGGTACTGAAACGCCGTGGCGCCGTTCTCCGAATCCAGAACCGTGTAAGGACACAGAACATCTGTCTCGAACTGCAGCAGCTGGCCCATGAACCCCAGGTTTGGCGAAATCACGTGTCGTCGACGCTTCACAAACTCGAAGGCCTCGTTCAGGCGCACGCGGTGGGCGTGGATCAGATACGCCAAGCAGATGGTGGCAGAACGAGAGATACCGGCCTGGCAGTGGACCAGAACCCGACCACCGCTCTCCTTCACTGAATCTGGAAAAGGGTGAAGAACTTGGTTATAGTTTGACGCTGAAAATGTCATACACCAAAAAAGCATATCAGTCGGCGGATGATGCAGCTGAGTGCAAAAGTTTTGACACCCTGCCTTCAAATAATAAGTTAGGTTTCGTAGACGCTCCTTCACACTATAATATATATTTTTTTAATTTATCATATTGGGTTTTTTTTTCCCCCACTGTTGGTGTTGATCTGCCTAGACACTAGATACTCCGATGTCACGTTTTTTAATCCTCTTCTCCAAGTATGTAAAATAAAAAAAGTCATAATTTTCTGTATCTTCAGGTCTTATAAGACCAAATAAAACAACACAAATCAGGAAGATTAAATCTCAGAGGAACTTATTAACTCCTCACTCTCAGATCCTAACACGTCTCTAAATGTGTGCTTTATTACAGACATTTATTAAAGACGATATGATCTCGGTTAAAGATTTTAGCCTTGTCTTATTAGATTAGCTCTGGATTGCTCCAGGACAAAAAGTAATTTCTGACTACAGCCGCTCAATTCTTTTCAGCAAGCGTGTGATCAGACACTTTTCTACATTCAGCTATTGCTTGGTTTGATTTTCAAAAGAAAGAAAGATGCTCAAATTTAGTGCGTTCAGAAACATTATTACTAACCCGACAGAAGTATAACAGTCCATAGCTAACTTTATGCCAAATAATGAACTGGTTACTTGAACCTTGCTGCTGCATGTGTTATATGACATTTAATGTCGTTCGGTTTAAACACGTGAAACAGAAACTGTGATGAGCTAAAAAACAGGACGTGAAATCATTAAACTGGAGTTTACCGATGAAGTGGATGGCCTGCGGGAAGAGAACGCGGATATCCGCTGCCATGCTGTCCTCCACCCTCAGGGTCATGTAGTTCAGTTCGTGCTCGAATAGGTTCGGGCAGGACGATGAGACGTTGAGGACGGCTGTGATGCCGCAGCGCTGCAGCAGCTCCCTCTGAGACGAGTGATGTGCGCTGCCCAGGAACAGAAACGGCAAGATCTCGACAGGACCGCCCTGTGAAACAACACACACACCGTAAGATGTTTTGAAAACCATAATATATTTTCCTATATTAAATAAAAAGGCGATTCCGATGATTTCTTTTATTAAAAAAAAGGCACCAAGAAAAAAAGGCTCAAATGTTCCAAATTTGATGAATATTCAAATGATACACGCCCCCAGCTTTTGTGAAAATGAATATACAAAATTAGATGGATGATATTGATATGAACATGCGACTTAGAAACCCGACAAGGCTCTACCTGGTCTTATATAGACTTCATTTGCACATTGGAACCTGATTGGCTGTTGTGTTTAGTGACGTAATAACAATTTTCATGACTAACTTTGCAGATTTTGCAGTTAAAACATCCTCCAGTCTCATTATTATATTTAATTATGCCAAAAATCCTTAAACATTTCATCAAGTTGAATCTAAATTAGATGTTTAGATGATGAATGATTGACACATGTATTTGTGTCTCACTAAATCTTTACTTTTATAAACTTTTACACCAATGTGACCACATTTTGTTCCTGTTTAAACCTATAAAGTGCTTAAGCTGTTTTATAAAATCTACAGTATCCAGTTAAACCTGACATTTTTAATTCGTTATGAAGTCAGCACTCAGTACTCGTCACTACTTTTCAGTTTTTTTTTTTGTGTGCCAAAGCTATATTTAATTTCTTCTATTATATGTCAAAAATGAAATGTTGATGTTTTTACACACCTGGTCATAAAGTGGCGTCGTTCTGCCAGAGACTCGCGGCTCGGAGTCGGTCAGCGTCGTCTGAGTCCCACAAACACCCGGTGCACTGAGACACAGCTCGGGATAGAGCGCGACAAAGCCATCAAATCCACCTGTAGATGAATAAATAAATAGATATGATTCATGAATAAATGATTCATTACTGAAAAAGAAAACACGATATTGCAAGCAGAAATGAAAAACAGTGTCGGAAATGCGTTTTCTACAATAAATAAAACAGTAACTTTATTTCAGGAATAAATTCATAGATTGGATAACACAGTTTATATATGAAGCCAATAAATAAATTGTTACTGTAATAGATTTTTATCTTTAATCAACATTTTAGCACAATATTATTATTTTTTTATGATCACTTAAATGCTGGGAAACATGAGCGTGGATTAATTTGACCAAACTGAAACATTCTGGTGCTTTCATAATCCATAATCCATTAAATACTTCTGTTTTTGACTCGGCCGTGTTTCTCTAACACCTCGTTTGCTTTCCTGAGTTGTGCGACTGTGTGTATTTACAGTCCAAATTAACTGTTTTCTTCAATCCATTTACATGTATTAATTGGGAATTTTTGATAGCGTAACTTGCCCTCAGGGGTGCAAAGCTCAATACTAATAATAAACAAACTGTGTACTGTATTGTGCCACTGTAACACAATATTACTGACAGATCTGAACAATTTCAACAAATGTTCTTTTCTGTTCTCGACTCTTTATAAACACCAGTAATGACAGGACTGAATAATTAATCATATATTAAGCCTGTAGCTTTCTCGGTTCATTACAAAACATGACTGATCACAATATTACTGAGTTTAATGAAGAGTAGATACCTGGATAAAGCTAGATGTTAGTTTTATTTTGATGAGAAATTTTTACAAACATAAGCGTACAGTGAAATAAAACCGGTTTGTATTTATTTAATCAATCGAGTGATGATTAAAAGTTCTGAGAAGGATATATATATAAATTGTTTTAATTTGGTCAAAATAATCCAGGCTGAGGTTTATCCATCATGTCTCAGTGTGTCCTGATCATGAGAGAATATTTTGTGTTTATTGTGCTGGGATTAAATGCAAAACTCGACAGGGTTAAAGTTCATGGAGTTCATTTTTTGAGAAAAAATACTGACTCGGTATATGATATAAAAAAAAAAAACAACTTATTAAATATTTATCTTGATCATTATTTAAATGGAGCTTATTATGATTTTACTTGCTGCACATTTCAAATTAATTGTGTGTTCAGGATGATGACTTTATGAACCTTTAGCAAACACTCAGGCAAAAACAAAGCATAATAATAATAATAATAATAATAATAATAATAATAATAATAGTTTATTACTACACTATATGTAATGCACCAGTGCTGCTTTGTGCTTTATTAATATAATGATGAATACAGTTTATGGATGATAATGATTTGTTTGTTTGTTTACCTCGCAGGAAGCAGATGGTGGCGGTTGCCGCGTGCACCTCTCTCTGGAGCGCGCGCAGGAGCAGTCCCGCCAGGCTCTCGCGCTCCAGCTGGGCGACGGCGCAGCTCTTCTCGTCCAGCACCACGATGTGGCGGAAGTCCCCGTTCCGCACGCGCGCCAGTAGGGACCGGTCGGCCAGCAGGCAGTCGAGGCGCGCGCCGGATGATTCCGCGGTGCCCCGGCTGCACCTGCGCCGCAGCAGCGAGTTCCACGCGGCGTTGTGCGCGCGGCAGATGTGCGCGCGCGAGAAGGCGAGGAACGGACGGCAGTCCAGCAGCAGCAGCAGCGCGCCGCCGCCGCCGCCGCCGCTCTCCGGGGTCACGAGCATCTGCACGAGCTCTTCGCTCGAGATCTCTACCGGCTCTCCGATCACTCCCATTATTATTATTATTATTATTATTATTATTATAAATAAAATTTTCCTGTAATTTAATTCTATTCACAAATAAAAAAAAAGGCTGTTCAAAATTGTTGTAAGCAAATAAATAAATAAATATATTTAATTTGTAGAATAAATAAATAATCTAATAACGACCTTTAAAAATATACACTTTCTTCTTCTTCTTCTTGAGGAAAAAAAAAAAGTCACAAAAATCTCATGTTGCGTTCCCCTGACTGAGTGAATGACTCCGCTCAGTCCATCATGTCGTAACGCGCTTTATTTATTTAAATTTTTTTTTTTTTTTTTTGGGGTTTCTAGTTCTCTGACTTACTTCAGCAGCTGTGTTTTTGTAACAGCAGAGGCGGAAGTGTCAAGCTGTTATTTGTGCTGAGAGCCTGGGGCACAGCCCCGTTTTTCCGTTTAAGGAAGCGACGTCACGGGCGGAAACTCCATATATGGGCGCTCGGCTTCAACCGGCGCTCCATATTTGGTATGCAGACGCGAGCACGTGACTTGTCTAGGTCCCCACAGGCATTTAGATGCGGGCTCTCCGGGGTTACCCTCGGGTTTTTCGTGTTCTTTTTTGCACGTGTGACGTTTTTGCTGCATATATATATATATATATATATGTATATATATACATACACACACCTGAGAGACAGACAGGGTCTCTCTCTCTCTCTCTCTCTCTATATATATATATATATCCTGTTCTACAGGGTC
>JAPFFA010000002.1:5725455-5736255 GCA_026153275.1 Sciades herzbergii | reverse complement strand
TATGTTACTTTTGGACTCCTGACGTCGGAACTAACCATGTTTCTGTGGTTCTTTTAGACATAAAAACCATGGATATGGATGCCCTGAGCAATCTTACATTTGTACTGTGGAAACTAAGCTGTCCACCTCGTAATACCATCAGGTTCAATACAATAATTTGTGTGCCAGTGCTAGCATACATAATGTACCAGCAAAATAGTGGTGTATCGCTAATTCTGGCCATCATCCAGGTACCAAAATCTCTCATTACAGCAGAAGTTTCCAGTCAATTTTGAGCTAAAATTGCATTTATATTAGCGTTTCTGCTCTACAGTCTTAGTCTTAGGACAGATTTAACACCAGAGCCGTATTTTCTTGACTTGAGGCTAATTCTATTTCATTTCTTTCACCCAGCTTTTGTGGATGTTTGAAATGTTTTTTTTTTTTGTTTGTTTTTGAACATTAATAAGATCTTCCACCCTAATCCTAAGTCCCGAATCTGAATAAGTACTGAAATAAGAACAAACAGCTCAGCTGTGAAATGTGAATCAAACAGTTGACGCGCCATCACACACAGAACATAATGTAATTAACGGAATTAATAGAATGTCGGACAAATCTAATTAAATACACGCTAAATGTATCGCCATCATTGAGACGAGAAATTAGCCGATAAAAGAAAAGCAGCACAAGTGAAAAGTGTCCCGCTAGTAAAGCGAAAGGTTCTGCGTGCTCGGACGTTTGAACTGTGATGTCAGGTGTCCCGAAGTTTCCGACTGGGAATTCCGACAAGTCAGAGATCACCTTTAACTTTTCCTTTTTTAAAGGAACTCTTTGTCAGTTATGTATAGTTTAGTGATGTAAATTTTACTTCTCTTTTTCTGTCTCCATCAATCCCTTTTCCGCCTTATTTGTCTCACTCTCTCTTTATCACTCATTCTCCTTATCTGCCCCTTGTTCTATTTCTTCCCTCCGTTTTTTCGCTCAGGCGAAGGTCAGGGAGTTGGAGGAACGATGTCGGACTCAGAGCGAGCAGTTTAACATGCTGTCGAAGGAGTTGGAACGTTTCAGGCTGCAGGCTGGGAAGCTGGACCTGCTCGGCTCTGGACAGCTGACGGGAGGAGACACACCTGACTCGCCCAGCAAAACACCTTCGCTTTGCTCGCTCCTCAATGGCCTGGGCAAGGGTGTGCAACACACACACACACACACACACACACACACACAATGTGCAAGGCACAATGATGTACAAACACTTCAACCTAAACATAATCAGAACCAAAAGGAAATCATTTGGCTTGCTTTGGTTTTCAAATAAAAGATGAATTTTTGTTTGTTTGTTTGTTTGTTTGTTTGTTTGTTTTTGTGAGGACCAGGTGATTGTGAGGACCTTTGACACTGTCCTATCATTATGAGGACATTTACCTCAATGCAAATTTTAAGTGTTGTTTCCTATAAATAGAAGTATGTGTATTCTATAGAGGACTTTCACATGACGTCATTGCAACTGCGGATTTGTTTACGCAGCCATGTTGTCTGGCGACCTTTGTGTTTACCAGCGACCTGCACAAGTGTACGTGAGTGATTGTAAGCCCAATTCAGTAAACATCTACAGATCAACTTGTAGAAGTTGCATCTTAAAGAAAAATGCCTGTAGTGAGACCTGTAGTGCTTTTGGATGTAATAACAGACTTGGAGATAAGCCACGTCTTTTCACCGCTTCCCGGCGAACCCAGAAAGGCGAGAAAAATGGCGAGCTGCAGTTAAATGGGAAGAAAAACATTCCAGTGTGTGGAAAGCATTTTATATCAGGTGAGTGTGAAAGCTCTGTGCAACGTTAAAATGTAGATCTGGATGTGGGCTTTGGTTTGAACGCGATATATTTTATGAAACCTAATGCTTGGCTTGACTAGCGGCATGTTCGTTATGTACTGATAATGTAGATGAGACTAAACACCATAAAATATGCTAGCTCTAGGCCCTGGCTTGTTTATTACTGTTAGAAGTCTGTGTTTTAGCTTACCTTTGTTATAATAAGGTATTTTTCTTTATCGGGAATTTCCCATAACATTCCGGCACAAAATCTGCCTCGAAATATCAGTCCGCATTTGTACTTTTGTAAGCCTTTAGCATCTCCGGTGTATTTAGAAATCCCAAATACTAAATAGTTTAGGATGTCGTAGTGTCCCAAATCTGGTAGGTGGTTTGCTGAAAACTTTTCAAGTGGAAGTAATACATTTGTAGGTAAATTAAGAAGAAGAAGAAGCCTTTATTTTTGTCACAATCCTCTGCATTAAACCCATTAAACCTGCATTAAACCCACACGTGTGTGTGAGAGAGAGAGCGAGCGTGTGCGGGCAGTGGGAAGAATAAATAAATACATATGTGGGTAAATTATATGGATCTGTGATGCCTGCATATTTCAGCTTTTGGATGTAACGTGATCCACTGGTATAAAATAAATTTTTAATCGTTTCAGAGAGTTTGTACTGACTGCAGTCGTCTCAGTTTTCATTATTAGCTGTCGTGGCTGTTTCTTTGTTTGCCCAGCAATATGGCGGAAAAACAAAAATCTGTGACGCTGGTGAAAGTCCTCTAAATAGACTTTTATAGAAACCATCATTTGTAGATAAGTAGAATAAATATCTATGAATTTGGCGTACAGTTTATAGACGTCACACTATTTTTGTTAATATTGTGGCGCGTACAGATAAAATTGGTTTGGCATGGTTCGTGTGGTTAAAATGACGAGACGGTAGCGACTGTTGCTAAGAAACGAGTAAATAACTGAAATAAATAGCGAAGAAAAAACTAATGACTGATGTTAATGCTTTGTATCGATACAGTAGAAAATGTAAAGGTATAGAAACAATAAAACCAAGACCTAGCTGTTGGGAATATCAACATTTTCTTCACATTTATTGGCAAATAACTAATTAATGTTTGATGCCATAGGTAGGTACGCTTACTTAGTATCGATGATGCTAGTACAGGAAACTGGTGTGTGCTCTGTCAGAAAATTATGACTTTAGAAACAGCGATCACCAGGAACGTTTGTCGTACTTGCAAACATTGTCTACGAAAATGTGTCCCAATTGAAATAAATAACCAGAAGATCGTGTTGAAGTTTGTCTGTTCAGGGACTCGGAGACACGAGGACACACATGGCAGAAGGTGTGCAGCGCTGCAAGTCTATCTGCAAGTAATGAAGCCATCGATCAGACAATACCCGCTCTCCCATGTCAGAACCCTGTGCTTATTATGTTCCTGTGTGTGCTGGGAGCATGTGTGACGCTCAGGCTGACCTTTAGCTGGAGATGGATCAGATGTATGGATGATTAGTTGTGAAGACGGATGGTGCTGTGAATAGACAGTGGATATTGGCGGAAGAGAAGGGCATGTAATACAATTACTGTACTTGCAGGTGGGGGGGTTTTTCCGCTCTCGAGTGTCCAAGCACCTGCTCAAGTGATTTATGCTACACTACAGCGCTGTTGAACAAGTTTGATTGGTCAGAAGGTGTTGATTAAGTTTCTGTAGCTGCACCCTGATTAGGTGGACGCTCTTACATGGTGGACGCGCCACATAACCGTATTTAAAAAGTGTGTATTCGGCGAGGAGATGTTTATTTAGCATTTTTATTTCGAAGAGAAGCGTTCCACTTTGTAGTTTCTTTGTTAACTGCGTGAAAAGAGAGGTTGGTGAATGGAACAACTGTTTATAGCTACTACAATGTACATGATAACAGGAACATATATATATAGTACTGCGCAAAAGTCTTTGGCCCCCTATTTTTGTTTCCATACAAACTTTGTGATAGATTTCTATTTTATGACTTCTACATTATCGAGTCAAAACATCGCAAAAACGTTTTAGAGTTCCAAACGTTTGTATTTTTTCGAGCACAAAATTAAATGTTACAGAAAAAAAAACAATTTTGTATCTCAGCAGCATATTCCATATTTATTCTATCCACATTCACTGGATATGAGCAATCGTGCACTCTGATTGGCTATTCTACTACTAGGATATCAGCTCATATACCACGAGGAGAGAAAAACAAAATGGTGGAGCGTGTTGCTAAAACAACCGAGGACGAAATAAAAACTCTACTCGAGAAAATACAAAACCCCAAAAAATACAAAAATAAAGCAATAAAATATGGACTGAAGGTGTTTGATGGGAGGAACGTGTCTTTTATTTCAAGCATTATTATTATCATCGCATTTTTCACAAGTTGCTCCTGTCATTTCGCCGGTTTGTTTACATTCTAAGCGGAAATGATTTTGTCGGACGTTTTGGATAAAGTTTTTTTTTTAAGATTTTTTTTCACGTTTATTATTGGATAGGACAGTGTAGAGACAGGAAATGAACGGGAGAGAGAGACGGGGAGGGATCGGGAAATGACCTCGGGTCGGAATTGAACCCAGGTCCCCAGATTCATGGTATGGCACCTTATCCACCTGAGCCACGACGCCCCCTTTGGATAAAGTTTTTATTGATTGAATTTGCAAAAAATAAAAATGCTCCGTTTCTCAAAATCCAGTGAATGTAGATAGAATAAAACAGTTATTCCAGTCAATCTTGTCGTACATGGATTATAGCGATCAGCTCATGTACAACTTGATTTTGTGGGATAACTATTAAAGAGAGCACTTTTCAGATTAAAAAAGAAACCATAATGAAGGCTACTGGGCTTTGGTGCAAAATTCAGAAGCAAGTGTAACAGTGAAAGTGTCCAGAAGAGCCGTGGCTGGTTCTGTAAGATGCTCAGTAAAACCTACAGCTCATTACCGCATAAAACTGCACTCATTGGACCTGAGATTTTATTATTTTTTTTAAAGCAAAGGGTCGTCTCACACCAAATATTGACTTTGTTTCATTTATTATCGCTTACTGCTTTCATTTCATTATTTTTAAGCCATTTTTGGTCGACAGCATTTCTTTACATATGCCTAAGACTTTTGTACAGTACTGCATGTAATCAGCTTCAGGTTGGTATCAGTGACACTACTTCGCAGCACTCCTAACCGTTTCTATGTCACAGGGACATGTTTGATATCGTTTGTCGTGTGTCATGTAGGCAGCGAAGGCTCCTTGAGCAAGTCCGTGATCTCGGAGTTCATTCGACCTCTGCAGATGACCGAAGGAGAGAAGGCGGAGCTGCTGTCTGTCAAGCCCAGTTTCCTGTCCCGGAGCACGCCCTCCAGCCCTCGGCGAACCTGTCTCTCCGAGGTCCGACCGATCTTCACTGCTGCTGTGAGTCAGTCTGTCAATGTGCCAGTCAATAATCCGATCCATCAGACAGTCATCAGACACTCAGACTCGAATTGCACAAACAGGACAGACCAGCAGGATTGGGCTAATCACATTATTATTATTATTATTATTATTATTATTATTATAATGATTAGACTTTGCTACATTTAAAAGCAGTGTAATAAATCTTCAGAATGTACATGTAAACCTAAATCAGATCAGAGTAAACTCTCTGAGGCCATTTGGAATGAAATTTCCATCCAATTGAAAGACATTCGTTTCAGTCATTTCATTTCATTTTTTTATACCCCTGCTCCGAAGGAGGGAGGGAGGGAGGGTATACTGGGGTACCTCTGTTTGTCCGTCCGTCCGTCTGAAACACCCTTTTTCTCAGCAACCACAAATTATTGGTACTTGGTATCAAACTTCAGCTTGGGGTTCTATACCGTGTATACCATTTTCAGGTCTGTCACACGTCGACTTCCTGTTTATGGACTGAATTTATTCATGAAACATATAGCATGGATTTACAAAATTTTCCTAACACTTTTCTCAGCAACTACAAATCACAACTGCTTGATATTTGGTACTGAGCTTCAGCTTGGGGTTCTATACCGTGTATACCATTTTCAGGTCTGTCGCACATCAACTTCCTGTTTATCGACTGAATGTATTTACAAAACATATCTGGTGGACTTACAAAATTTTCCTAACAATTTTCTCAGCAACTATAAATCATAACTGCTTGATATTTGGTACCGAGCTTCATCTTGGAGTTCTATACCGTGTATACCATTTTCAGGTCTGTCCCACATCGACTTCCTGTTTACCGACTGAATGTATTTACAAAACATATAGCGTGGATTTCAAGAAGCAAAATGCTATTTCAAAATGACAGTTTCCCGGGATGCCGTTTGAAATCCCTGGGGAGAGACACGGCTCTTTACTTACTTGTTTCAGGGTTCATTATTTGTTGAAGTCAACATTCATAATAAGTGTCCTGTTCCTTCGATTGCTTGCATTCTGATATAAGCGAGAGTGGGCGGATGCGTAAGTGAGCAGTCGCTCACAGCTGATCTCGTTTTGAACTGTTTGCTTTGATGCACAGTTTGATTTTCTAGAATTTGATTAACAAGATGGTGCTTTTATTGTTGTTGTTGTAGGTTTTTTACCAACAGTTCCACATACATCCCACCTGTCGTTCTAGGTTATGATAATGAGACCTGACAACGGTGTTTTGATCTCAGTGTGGTCGCCATGTAAATAACAATTTGTTATTGCGGCTTTAATGGCTGGAGTGCATTGAGGTCACGGATTGAAAACAGCCCACTGATAACGATCACAGCCGCAGTGTGAGCCCAGTGTGTGTGTCTCTATGTATGTGTGTGTATGTGTAGAATAAGAGCTGAGGGTGTGAATTGTCCAATCTGTCTGTTCAGAGTGAGTCCTGCTGGAGTTCTTGGCCTCCTCACACACCATCCATACTGCACATTGCACACTTCATACTGCATTATTCATGACTGCCAACGTGGAATACTGAAAAAAAAAAAAGTGTCATAATCCGCCTCTTAACATATAAATCGCACTGCGGTTTGGAGACGAATGTCTAGAAACAGGTTTAAACAGAATTAATTTCAAGTCCCCCTTCCATTTACAGATGGAGAGAGAGCTGAATCTGTCTCCTCGTGCCAAGCCCAGGTACACGGGAAAGGTCCGGCTGTGCGTCGCCCGCTACAAGTGAGTACTCTCTCAGCTCCAGCACCACCACTGATGAGGTTCAGTGCTTCCTGGAGAATGTGAGAGAAGATGTGATGCCCGAAAGCTTGTGGAAGTAAAAATTCTTGTCAATTTAACATCTAATTAATCATTTTTGTCTTCAGTTATAATCCATACGATGGCCCGAATGAGCATCCGGAAGCTGAGCTCCCCCTGGTGGCTGGGAAGTACCTTTACGTTTACGGGACCATGGATGAAGACGGCTTCTATGAAGGTGTGTGTGTGTGTGTGTGAGACTCAAAGAAAGACTAGAACAGCTTTTTTGCAAGGCGACATATTTGGCTGTTAAACATCATATTTCATACAATATGACTTCTGACAGACGAGTGACGGAGGATGAAACCTAACAATGTTAGATTTTTTGCTACTTTTTATACCGACTTAAGTTTATGTTAGATGTGTGATGAGTAACAAAATAAGCATGTATAATTCATTTAAAATTCTGCGTCGATATGTCTAGACCTACCTTGACCATGTTCCGGAACATGAACACAACCTGCGCTGGATAAATCTCGTCCAAAACATTCAAGCAGAAAGATGTTTAAATAATATTGGCTGGCTTATTTTCATTGTATATCAGATATATTCCATTCAGCTAGCATGATAGTGAACGAGTCAAAAATGAGGAACTGAATAGAATATATCTGATATACCATGAAAAAAGCCATCCCATATTATTATTATTATTATTATTATTATTATTATTATTATTCATACACACACTCTTCATATCAGCATATCACCATTCTCGAAAGCCAACGCTATCTTACTTGCAAACCGGCAGTGAAGTCACCTTCCAGCTGGTGTAGCGTTCATCAGTAGGGTTAGCGAATGCTAATAAAGCAGTCAAGCCAGTGGTATCGAGAACTACAGGCTAATGACCGAGAAACTAAGATTTCTGTCTCCAGACTCTTCTTCCACGTACACTCACTACGGTATTTTTCACTCAGATTTAAGTATTCGTTTCCCTCTGTAATTTAAAATCAGCATCGACAGCTACACACAACAGAGCGACCTGGCAGCCAAAATTCTCTCAAAATCTTCCGTTTTTAACGAAGCAAACCTGGCGGCCATGTTTGTTTACAAATTGTCACAGTCGCTCGCTAGCGTGGAAGTTTTACATCTCCGACACGTCTCTTTTCCAGTTTTTTGATGTCCGTTGGTATGTTTTTCTCTTGTAAATAGGCATGAAGGATATCTAATGAAGTTTTGGGTGTTCAGCACGTCTTTCTCTTTCCCGATGGACAAAGAAATGGTTCTGCGCATGCGCAGCAGAAAACTCTCTCACTGAATATTTGCATCAGCTCTGATGTGTGATGTCGTAAACCATATTCAACACTCATTCTCCATTGGGTAGAGTGACGTAACACACGTAGGATAAGCGATATGCTGACAATATTACATGCTGTCAAAACAAATGAGTGAAACCTGCTAGAAAGGAATGGAACATATGTTTTTATTCCATCGAAAAAGTGTCCTGTGTGTATAATAATTAGTTTTATTATATATTTATAACATTATTATATCTACTTTTGTCAGGGGAGCTGCTGGATGGCCAGCAGGGTCTCGTTCCTTCCAACTTTGTAGACTTCGTCCATGACAGCGACTTTGCCTCGTCGTCAAAAGAACCGTCCTACCTCAACTTCACCTTCAACCACAGCAGCACCCCAGCATCAGTCCCGAGCAGCGCAGTGAGCACGCTCAGTACACTGCTCTCTGAGAAACTGGAGGCCCTGAGCTCCTGCACGGGCACGGGGACGAGCAGCAGCAGCGGCGTTAGCAGCATGGGAATCGGCATCGAGCTGGGCGTCACGGGTTCCGGTTCGGCCAACGAGCCCCTGGCATCGTGTGGCACGAGCTCTGGCACGGCCATGCTGGATGTGAGCGTGGATGAAGTCGGAGAAGACGTAGTGCCTTACCCACGGCGCCTGTCGCTCATCAAACAGCTTGCGAAGAGCGTGATCGTGAGCTGGGAGTCTCCTCTGGTGCCACCCGGCTGGGGATCCGTCAGCGGCTACAACATCCTGGTGGACCAAGAAGTGCGTGCCAGCGTGCCATGCAGTGCTCGCACCAAGTTTCTAGTGGAGAAGCTGAACCTGGCATCACGCGCCCACCGTATTTCGGTGCAGAGCGTGACAGAGCGTGGCGTCTCGGATCCACTGCGCTGCACACTGATGGTTGGGAAGGATGTAACGGTGGCGCCGTGCCAGATCCGTGTCGACAAGGTGGCTCAGAACTCAGCTGAGCTCTCCTGGATGCCCAGCGACAGCAACTACAGCCACACCATCTTCCTCGATGGAACTGAGTACGACATGGTCAAACCGGGAGGGTACAAGTACCGCTTCTATAACCTCAAACCAATGACTGTGTACAAGGTGCGCGTGGTGGCAAGACCACATCAGATGCCCTGGCACTTGTCTTTAGAGGAGAGAGAGAAGATGGAAATCACGGTGGAGTTCTGCACTCAGCCTGCTGGTAAGTCCTCCATCTTCTCTTCAGGAACCGAAAGTGGATATTCTAATGATGTAAGGCTCCGCCCTTGAAACCGTTGAACGCTTGGTATGCAAAATGAAATGAAAGTCCAATCAGTCATCCATTAATAGCCATTTAAAGTGATATGAACTAATAGAAGATACAGTTCTGTATTTATACACTCACCGGCCACTTTAAGAGGAACTTGTTCTTGATTCTAAGATCAAGTTCTTGGCTGCAGGACTGGAACCCAATGTGCTGTTCTTTCTGCTGTTGCGTGCCGAGATGTTTTTCTGCTCACCACTGTTGTAAAGAGTGATTATATGAGTTGCTCCATCCTTCCTGGCCAAAAACCTCGAACCAATCTGGCCGTTTTCCTCTGCACTCTTTTATCAACAAGACGTTTGTTTCCACCCACAGAACTCTCGCTCGCTCGGTGTTTGTTTTTTGTTTTTCGCACCATTCTGTGTAAACTCTAGAGACTGTTGTTTGTGTGTGAAAACCCCAGGAGATCAGCAGTTTCTGAAACACTCAAAAAAAAAAACAGTCCATCTGGCTCAAACCAACACCCATGCCACAGTGAAAAAAAGAAAGTCACACTTCACTTTGAGATCACAATTTTTCCCGTTCTGATGTTTGTTGCGAGTGAACATTAATTAGCTGAAGCTCTTGATTTGTATCTGCGTGATTTGATGCATCGTGCTGCTGTTCACTAATTAGGGTCTTCCTAATAAAGTGGCCGACGAGTGTGGGTTCACCTCAGCCATCCAGGCGCTGTTTCCAAAACGTGAAGCATGAGATCTCATGTGCATCTACAAGAACATCCATAAGACTAACTTCGACCGGTCAGTTAATTCCACTCACCAAGCAGGAACTGTTAGCTGCTTTCGTTTGAAGTGCTCTTGCATCATGAATGCGCTGCTATGAACGCCGTCTTCATTTTGTGTACACCGTATTGCATCACGCTTGAAGTTTTCAGAGAGCTGTCTTTGACTGCTGTCTCCATGCAAACAGTTCTGTCCATCTGAGATACCGTTTCTTTTATGTTGCGTAACACAAGCATGAGAACCAGCATCATATGTGACATTTTTACTCTAGATGATAAGAATTGAAGATCACGAAGCAAATAGAAATAACTTTGAAATTCTATTTTTCCAGAAAGACAAAAAAAAAAAAACGCAGTTCACCGTCTTGTGTCCAGAAGTGTTCTGTCATGTGCAAGAGTGTAAAATAAGCCTTAAGTCAAGTCAACTTTATTGTCAAATGTGCTATACATGCACGACATACAGCACAGATGAAATTACAGTCCTCTCT
>JAPFFA010000002.1:3898634-3908685 GCA_026153275.1 Sciades herzbergii | reverse complement strand
GGAACCCGCCCAAAGGGATCAATAAAGTTTTATCTAATCTAAAATCTAATCTAATCTAATCTAATCTAATCTAATCTCAGAGAGAAGGGTGAATTTTTGCTCTCTTGGACTCATGATCTTCCTACACAGTAAGCTATAGAAAAGAAGGACTATCAAAATAAACCAGATAGTTAAATCCCTCCTGTCGCAGAACCTGGTCTTCCCAGGCAGTCTCCCATCCCAGTACTAACCAGGCCCTTAAGGTGCATTGGGCAGCATCAATCTCCACTTCTATAGCCCTCAGCCTCTCGCCTTTACAGCTAGGGTTACAGTGGGGGGAGAGTCCTCTGGTTGTTTGACTCCCCACTCACATCTGCATTGCCACGTGCTTTGCCACACAGTAGTAGGTACCATTTTTATGATGGTTTTTGGCATGACCTGACCGTGAGTAGAACTCGCGATTTCCCAATCAAGAGGCGGAGACATTAACCACTAGGCCAGCTCGCGGTAAACCAGATAGTACGTATGTGCTAATTGAAGAGAGAGAAAGAGAGAAAGGGAGAGTAAAAGATAATATCTGGAAAGACAGTCCTGTGTGATAAGTTGAGAAAATACAAATGTGCAATGAAGTGTTGATGCAAATACTGCTGCTGGTTGGGGGTGGCACGGTGGTGTAGTGGTTAGCACTGTCACCTCACAGTAAGAAGGTTCTGGGTTCGAACCCAGTGGCCGATGAGATCCTTTCTGTGTGGAGTTTGCATGTTCTCCCCGTGTCTGCATGGGTTTCCTCCCACAGTCCAAAGATATGCAGGTTAGATTGGTGGCTCTAAATTGACTGAGTGTGAATGGTTGTTTGTGTCTCTATGTGTGTGTCAGCCCTGTGATGAGCTGGTGACTTGTCCAGGGTGTACCCTGCCTCTCACCCATGGTCAGCAGGGATAGGTTCCAGCTTGCCCCTCGTGACCCCGCACGGGATCAACGGTTACAGATAAAACAAGCAAACTGCTGGTTGGTTGGGATTTTGCTTCAAAATATTCAATTTAGTATTAATGAGTGTTGGAGATGAAGGACATTGGTAACTGAATGAGAATTGTGTGAAGTTTATTAAGCACAAGTCTGTTATATGATATATGGTTTTGCTCAATGGCAATCTAACATGTTTGTTGATGTGTGTGTGTGCGATGTTGATATCAGAAGTTGCCCACTTGTGGAAGGACACTTGTGCGTGTGGCTTTTGTGGTGGGGGGTGCAGGGTTAAGGGACTAGCAGCGAGTGAAAATAGAAAATGGAAAATTCCTGGGTGAAGTGCAGCGGTTTGTGATCAGGTGTGAACTGCGGCAAGATCAGAACGAGGGCGAGAGGAAGGGTGGAGCTGACGGCTAGACAGCTGCTCAAATCCACTCCAAACAGAGCAGACAAAAAGTCACGACAGCACACAATGGCCTCATGAAGGGTTTTCATACATGTAAGACGTTATCTGACATGTTGAGTCCTCAACAATAAGCTCAGAACTCCTTTTTTTCCCCTCCAATAAATTATTATGTAATTTTCATACTGAAAATATTATTGGTAAACATTCCAATCAATTCTCAGGCTGTGTTTTAACGTTAGGTTTTATTTTTGTTGTGCTTTCTGGGTGGGGCATGGCAGAGTGTCTCTGAGCTCAGACTCTGTGGAGGTGTTAATGTGTGAGAAATGCAGAGAGATGTTTCATGGGCTAATTTTATCGGAGGGAAATTCCAGCTATTGGCCAGCTAGAGCAGTTTGCTGTTGGACAAGATGTGCAAATAGTACTGAAAAAAAAAATCTAGTTTTGGACCACAACAGCCGGACCTGTTCAAATGATCAAATATATTCATATAGAAGCATTAATTTAGAGAGAATGAAACAGAATAGGAATAAAACTAGTCCTCGAGTGACACGATTCATATTCAAGTTACACACACTACGTAAATGAGCTCAACTTCATTCGTTAGCTGCTTCCAAACTGTAATGAATGCATATGAGTTAATGATAATATTGTGCATGTTGAATAGGAATAAAATATGATGGAATGTGGTGTTAGATCAGTGACAGGGTGGTGATATGATATCTCGGACTGATATAAAACACTGACACTGGAAACTCCTTCCATAAAGAAATGTCTGCTTACAGAAAAGTTCACAATATCAAGGCTGCTGTTATAGGAAATTAATCAACAATTTCTCATCAAGAATTCAAGTGCTCTATGGCATAAAGTTTGCACAGGTCCCAAGATGGGCAAACTGATCTGATGATACATACAGCATAATATTTGTCCGAAGTGATAATGACTTCAGTTGTGATTACATCTCAATCATACAAAAGAGTATAAAGTCTCGATTATCACACAGACATTCTCGAAACACTTCATCCCAGACCCTCAACCCAGATTCAGTCTGCAGCCTGTCGTCCAGCAACAGTAAAATCAGCCAGAACCGGGGGAAGGGACAGGTCTCAGCTAGCGTGTCCACAATCACTGAAACATCTGTGTTATTTTTAAGGAGTAAAATGTCAGCGTGCGGCGAATAGTCTCGAGCAACTTGTGTGTTTTCATGTGTGTGTGCATGTGTGGGGCTGGACCTGAGAGGTCGGGTCAAAGCCGTAATGAGTGTCTAACGCAGCCCAGATCAAACCCCACATTGAGGACACTGTTCTCTTGGAAACAATTTGACTCATGACTTCAAATCATGTTGATTTAAAGTAAATAGTTTTTTTTTAAAATCATAATTTTTCCACGTATGAAAAAAGGGCCGGTGTTGAAAACAGGGCATCGAACGTGGCTGAAAAAGAAAGAAGCATCTTAAAAATGTGACCTCGAAATCGCAGCTTTTGGAAAAATAGTCATTTATTAAAGATTGGTTCTGCTCCAGGACAGGAGTGAGCGATGTGTCCCAGTGGAGACGTAAGTCCGTTCTATTAGACAGCTCAGAGATTTCATGGCCTCAATGAAGATTCATGGGCTCATCAGATGCCTTTGCATACACTTGATTTGATCACACGCACTTCACATTTAGACTCTCAGTAATATCCTGCTTCAACCAGTGGTCACTTTGGATAAAAATGTTAGCGAAATGAGCAGATTTAATGGATTGTATATTTATTTGATTTTAATTTGCAAGATATTACTGGAACCATATATTGACATACTGTAAAAAAGGATACAGTACAGTAATTACCTTATCAACTGTACATTTACAGCATTTTCCTTTCAACCAGTAAATTACTGTAAGTTCTGTAGTATATTTTATGGTGTATATGAGCTTAAATGTCACCTTCAGCTGTCCAGTGTTTAATTTAACATAATTTCAGGTCATGTGTTGAGCTGATTTTATATAAAAGTACATCAAGAAGAGAACGCTTATTAGTTGCACACTGTATCTATACAATATTTATATTGTATTAAATTCTCACAATTTATACACCTGGAGCTTTTAATTTTACATTTTAAATGAACATAAAATCAACACTCCATTTACATGCATATCAGTTGTTGACATCAATCTACAATGTGTGAATAATAAATTCATATATACAGTATATCTTAGGTTCTTAGGTTACACCAGTGCATTGGTAGCTACATCAAGAAAGCATTCTTCAGGTGCTTAGAACCCAAAACCCCCAAATTTTTCATGATGAAATAGCTCAAGGTTGAACTTCTTTGGAAAGCTAGAACCATTAACCACCCAAACAACTCTTGGAGAACTATTTTTGCAATGTAGTGTAGCATGAATGAATGCAATTCTTTATTAAATTAAATATAGGAACATTTGCAAACCTGTGTTAAGGAGTGGTGAAACTGAATGCCTATAAAAACTGGCTTTAAAAGAGTTACTTTATTACAACTTAATAGGAAACATGAACAACTAGAAGCGCACACAGTAGGGTGCATACCTCCACCAAGCCACATGTTATCAACCTCACAATCATAGCACTTGAACGTAGGATAATACTAAAGCTGGACACCAAGTTTCATCAAAATCCGTTCACTAGTTTTTGAGTTATGTTGAGAACAGGCAAAAAAAATCCTGGATCCGCATACATATCTGGACCCTGGATCCATATACATATTCAGATTTGTATCAAAATCTAATCAATCGTTCCTTGGCCAATGACTCACCTTTCCACCAAATTTCATCCAAATCTGTTCACTACTTTTTTAGTTACATTGAGAACAGGCAAAAAAAAAATCCTGGATCTGCATACATATCTGGACCCTGGCTCCACATACATATCTGAATTTGTATCAAAATCACATCAATTGTTCATTGGCCCATGGCTCACCTTTCCTCAAAATTTCATTCAAATCCGTTCACTACTTTTTGAGTTACATTGGGAAAAGACAAACAGATAGAGGCAAAAACATAACCTCCAACAAAGTTGGCAGAGGTAATAAACTGGCTTGTGGTACAAGTTCATTTCTGTCAGGTGAATCTCAGTGCCACAAACTAGCAAAATATAGAAGTGTGAGCCGATAAGAAACAAGAGGACTGTCATGTCTTCCATCATGGAGAAAACACAGGCATCCTTAAGGGTTCTATGGTTTGTCTATTTGGGGGAATCCTTAAGGATTTTGGATAGAAGCCTACAACTGTGGATTTCCTTCTTTAGGAAGCTAATTATCCAGAGAACTATTGGCAGGAGCTTTCATTTACCCTCCAAAAACTCTTTGCTTTGCTAATTTCTTAAAGAATCATTTCACCACACTAGGTACCTAACTGTAGCTGTTTTCTGAAACACAAAATTCCCTCCAAGATCAGACCAGGACCAGGAACATCTCTAATTATGTGATATTTGCTGATATAGTATAGTTTTACTTCCTATTTAAGATGTGTCTTAGGCAAGTCGCAATGTTAAATTGTCATAGCTTTGCCATCATATTACCCTGCTTTAGGATGATAGTATCCATTGTGAATCTTCATTAAAGCACTAGAGTGCTTAACGAATCCCAGAGCACCTGTGTAGTGACCAACTAAAAATGTTCAACCCAAAATTAAGCAAAATAGTATAATCGTAGATTGAGGATACCAAATCAAAGACATCACAGAGTTTGGATTGAGACGTGTCCTCTCTCATTCTCCCTAGCTGTTATGGGGGGGTGGAGGGGTGAAGGACTAGGCCTCATTAGGGATCAAGGGGGTGGGGGAACTAGTTCAAATTTATTGCCTGTGTCAGCTGTGCCAAATTTGGCAAGCTCAAATGGTCAGCTTGCAAATGGCTGGGGTAAAACTAAGGGTCAGCAGCAGACCCTGTAATAATTAGCCATTTATTCAGTGTAAGTTCTTTATTAGTGTAGAAACCTAATCACACCATTAATGTATTTCAATCTGGATCAATTTGTACTCAGGTATGTTCCGTCAAACATCAGGTCCAATTTGACAACTCTGTGCATTCAAGAGGACACCCAGTGAACTAATCAGGACAAAAACGTAGCATGGTAGAAGAATGAGAATGGTCTCTGAATTTGTTCTTTTTTTCCCCACCCTCTCTTTTGCACACATTCTCAAAGTTCATCTTTTTTTCCACTAACAGTGGACCACCCACTTTTTCGAGGCCTTGTCTCTATTTTTGTGGGGTCAGAAAAGAGTAGCCAGTTGTTCTTTATGCCAGTTGTATTTTACGATGTGGTTTAAGCTGTTAGACCACCAATCGACCTTTCACTTGCTTTACTGGGATGCAGCCACAGATCAGGTAATGGCTAGAACGACCCAAAAAACCCACCAGGACCATGGTAAGGACAAACATTCTGCTAATTCTACTCCTCTATGTTATGATTTCATCACTGATTAAAATATTCCACCCACTGCTGGGTTGAAAATGTGACATTAAGATCACACTAATGTATGTTTGGAGAGAGTAAAAGATAGCAAAATATTATGACCTCTTGCCTACATATCTGTATCTGAATAGGTTGTACTCAACACTGTGCTAAAATCCCAAGGATCTGGAGATATCTTTTTAAATTCTTGGAAGAATCTGGATTATGTCTGGAACAAATCCATAGTTTTTTTTTTTTTTTGACAATGCCATGATTGGAGAGTCCCCAACATGGATTTCAGCACATATGGGTCATAGTTTGAAATATCCAAGGAAGATCATCTCTGAATTCTGGGGTATTTTGAAAAGAGAGACAAAAAAAATTAAAAGTTTGACAAAGTTGAACATTAACTAATGTAATTCTGCTCCTGTACATTATATTTTCATCACTGATTAAAATTTTCAATCCATTTCTGGTTTGAAAGTCTGACATCTCTGCAAGATTTCACTAATGTCTGTTAGCACAGAGTACAACATAGCAACATACTGTATAAGCAAAAGGTTGTATTAAGGTTGTATTTTGTTGAGAGAGAAAATGAGAAGAATGCAGGTGGACATGCCCATGATCTCCTAGATCACTGACTACCTGTCGGACACAGCCCAGGTTGTGCTGGTTGACACCTACAGATATCTTGGTGTCTATCTTGACAGCAAGCTGCACTGGAAGGTCAACTCAGAGGCTGTATACAGGAAAGGGATGAGCAGACTCTAGTTTCCGAGGAAGCTCAGGGCCTTTAATGTTTGCAACAAGATGTTAGAGATCTTTTAGCAGACTACGGTAGCAAGTGTGGTCTTCTTTGGAGCAGGAGATAGGGAGGTGGCATCAGCAGGAGATGCAAAAAAAAAACACATTCAACAAACTGATCCTGTCCTGTTTATGGTGGGTTCCTCCATGAACTTCATCAACGCGAGCGAGACAAGTTAGTTTGACGATGAACTAGCTTGGCAAACTCCAACTTTGACTCCAACTTCTTTACTTGTTCAATCAGTCAATGTAGTATTTCAGAGATCTTTATCCATGGGCCATGATAATAATTTCTGGTAGGTTTGGCAAACATCATGTAGTGTTTTCAGATCGGCATACGTGTCCAAGATACCTCAGATGTTGTGCATGAATGAACTTCCGCTGGGGGTTCGTTTTCACAATGTTCTGTACGTCATTATTGGAGTACACGAATTGGTATTCTCCCTCTTCCAAATTATATCTTCTCCATCCACCTTTCACCATACTTCTCAAACACTGAAACCAACACAGTTCCATTTTCCTGATCTGTCCTTCTTTTGGAAGCCAAGCTTGTACTCCATATACCAGGCGAGAGCCAACACACACTTCAAATATCTTTCTTCTTAGTGACATGTTTGACCTTGTTGTCAGCACGAATCAAAAAGGTTGGCTCGGTTTTGGGCTGTTCTCTGGATGGTCTTGGTGGAAAACAGGATACTCATTAAACTGGGCGGCACAGTGGTGTAGTGGTTAGCACTATCACCTCACAGCAAGAAGGTTCTGGGTTTGAGGCCAGTGGTTGACAAGGGCCTTTCTGTGTGGAGTTTGTGCTCCAAGTAATATGACATGTGGATCAGTAGGGTCCACATGGACCCTGACCTGGCAATAGTGCTGGGCAAGAAGGAATAAGGTGAAGGACACTCATTAAACTCACAGCCATTCTGGAAACTAAACAACATCCCCAGTCTTACGATAAGCTCATTGGACAAGAGTTGAACTTGAATTGTAGCTCGCATTAAATTTAAGACATTTGGTGCTAGCTTACCAGGCTCTCAAGGGGTTAGGGCCAGCATACCTTCAGAGTCTGTTCTACCCCTACATGCCAGCCAGATCTCTACGCTCCGCTACTACTGGTCACCTGGCCCCTCTTCCTCTCCATTCCTGCCCAGCCCACTCAAGACTACTGTCTGTCCTGGTTCCCCATTGGTGGAATGACCTTCCCATTGAAGTCAGAACTGCCGACTCCCTGACCACCTTCAAGCGCAGACGAAGAGTCACCTTTTCAGGCTGCACCTCTCCCCTTCTTCCTTGCCCACTGCATATGGTCTAGCCTGGGGTTAGCTGTTTTGACTTCTATTTAGCTGTACCTTATATGGTTGGTTTGTTTCCTTGGCTGTTTGAGTATTGGTACTTCAACAGAATATTACACTAGGTTTTGCTGTCATTTGTTCAGTCAGCTCTAAAACTTTCTTGTCTAGAAGTTCAGCACTTCATGTACGTGACTTTTGCACTCACTGTACGTCACTCTGGATAACAGCGTCTGCTAAATGGCATGTAATGTAATGTAACGTAATATGATGAATAGCTGGCCTACCAACATCCATTATTCATATTCATATCTACATGCTCTAGTACTTTACTTCTATTCATTTTTCTGTTTTCATGCTGTTTACAATGTTTACACTGTTGAGAATGTTTGCACTGCACTGCCACTTTAATTCCATTCAAGTCCACTGCTTGTATATACAGTGTTTACACATCATTGCACTTTTACGCTGTGTTAGTTTCTTTTTTTAAACATTTATTCTCATTTAGTAGCATACTCTTAACACTCTTTTCATCTTAGACATGGCTGCTAACTTTGCTAACTAGCATGAACGATGCAATCCAATCTGCAAAATACGCAACGCTGTACATTGTGATTAAAGTGTGGATATTTAGGCTCATCATGGTACAGCAGGTTATATTTTACAGCTGGCATGTTTATCATCAGAGAGTGGATACAGCTGATGTTTCAAATGTTCCAACATGTCCTCACATGTCTACATGTTGAAGCTCAAACACATAACCATATCTGCATGTTGCATGTCATCTTTTTTGGAACATCTCTGAGCTTTAAAGTGTAAAGAGAGAGATGCTCAGTGGGTGTATTCTGGGCGAGTAGGGCTCTAGGACCACAGCTAATCTGCTGTTGTTGCTAGGTGCTTGTTGGGTTATTTCCATCGTGGAGTTAACACCAGCAAAACTAGCCAAGACGCAAATAAATAAGATCGGGTTGCAGGGTTTTAGATCTCTCCGCCACTTTGTAAATGAAATGAGTGCTGGGGGGTGGAGGAAGGGTTAGATGAATAGAACCCATCACCTCTCTCTTTTACTCAGCCACTTCCAAAAGCACACGGCTGCCACCCTTGGCATCCTGCTGGGTCTGACAGGAATCCAGAAGTAGTGCTAAAGCTCTCTGTCCTTTACACATGCTCAGCTGTGGGACACCAGCCAGGGTCACATGTCTCATTCTGTCCTCTCTGTGTTGGTTTAGGAGGGCGTGGCTGCTTTCAAGCGCAGGCACTTATCGCATAAGTACGGACCAGGAACCACCATGATGAACCGTGAGGACTGGTTCAGACTGAGGTTCTCCCAGGATTGGGCTGGAGATGATTTGAATTAAAATTTCACATTTGTTGTCGTAACAGTAAACTGTTTGTCTGTCCTTCAGATATGAGGTTTGATACTGTAGACTTTTTTTTTTTAAATACCATAAATCACACAACAGGAATTTGAGGGTTTTTTGTAACCCGCAGAGTTTTCTCACGTGGTTTTAACACGTCTGATGGTTCACGCTCATGACACATCAGTCTGGGTTGTTTATCAAGCACTGACGTGTCCTCCTAAAACATATACAAACTGATAGGTGGAGAACATGCCAATGGCCATCACACACCACTGACGCGCTAACAACCGTGCAAAGAGGAAATCAGCTAAAATGCTTTGATTAACTGAGTTTCGTTTCAAACCAGATGAATGAATTAACATCTTGACCTTAATTATACCTACAGTATATATTGGCCATTTATGTATGAACATAAATACCATGAATTTTCTTCATGCAATCTCTAAAATCACAAATGCAACCATTCAAGTTTGGTCCAAATTTAAAAAAAAAACAGAATCAAACAGGGATGAAAAATCCTTTAAAGCTGTACTGTCTTTCAGATTTTTCAAGTGTAGATTATAAAAAGAATTTTCCCAGACACCCAATTATTTTTCTTTAGTGGACTGAAAGCTACTGAATTTCAGTCACAGGCTTCCAATTTTATTAGTTTTTTTTTTTAAATAGAACAATTAATGAATTTATCTCCACATGGCCCTAAATTCTCCGCTACTTTTTCCTGCTTCACCATGACCCGATTCAAGATATTATGTCATGCATCACATCACGTGGTGGGCTTTCCCCGTTCACGCAAGGCATTGTGGGATACAAATTTGAAATGGGAGAGAAAAATGGAGGACGTGAGT